>JABUQX010055487.1:0-7500 GCA_015478945.1 Trachelipus rathkii
CCGAGAGAGATAAAGAAAAAAGAATAATACAATATATATATTAGTATATATATATATATATATATATATATATTATATATATATATTATATATATACTATATAATTATATATATATTATATATATATAATATTATATAATATATATATATAAGATATATATATATATATATATTATATATATATAATATATATATATATAATCTATATATATATATATATATATATAATATATATATATATATATATATTATATATATATATATATATATATATATATATATATATATATATATATATATATATATATAATATATATAATATATATATATATATATATATATATATATATATATGTTAGGTTGTTTGGCCTGGTATATTAGATAATATATATAATGTTATCAGATTAATAGTATAATTAGTAGTAAGTATATATATATTTATATTATATTTGATTACTTTGTATAGTATTAGGTGCTAATATATGATAATAATAAAGACGTCACACATGTCAATTTAATTGTAGAGTAAGGAAAAGTAGTTTCGTTGCCTTTGGGAGAGATTCCTCCTGTAGGTATGAGTCGAATCTGAAGTGGTGAAGCTTAGGGTTGGATTTAAAAAAAAAACCGTTTCGTTTTTTTTAAAAAAAAAAACAACGTTTTTAAAAAAAAAAAAAAAAAACAAAAGGCGCTATTTTTGTTTGTTTTTTTTGTTTTTTTTTAATTACTTATTTTCATATATATCAAGTCTTTTTTAGGGTATTTAGCATTAAAATACAGTAAATACAATATGTTAAAAGAGGTATACAATATATAAAGTAGAGTTTAGTACTTAGTAAAGTTTTAGTAGTGCTATAGGTAGAATTTAAGTAGTAGAAGTAATTGCATAAGTAGTACTAGCTTTAGTAATAGTAATTATTTATTTATTTTATTATTATTATTATTATTATTATTATTATTATTATTATTATTATTATTATTATTATTATTATAGTCGTAATTGAAGGCGTGTTTATTATATTAATATTATTATTGTTATATTATTCATTATATATATATATATATATATATATATATATATATATATATTAAATAAATAAATACATATATCATATATATATTTTTTCTATATTTATTATAGTAAAATAAAAACTTTTAAAATAAGATTTAAAAAAAAAAATAGTATATATATATATATATAGTATATATATATATTATATTATATTTTATAATATATATATATATATATTATTATATAATATATATAATAATATACTTATATTATATATTATATATATATATATATATATTATATATATTATATATTATATATAATATATATAATATAATATAATATATATATATATATTCTTCAATCTACCTTTTTCTCCCCAAGACTGGTGGTAAAGTGCGTAACAAGCATCAGAAAAGAAAGCAGTAAGAAGAAAATGACAAATAGTCGAAAAAAGAAAGCCCAGCCTTACCCCCCTCTGTAACAATTAATTAGTAAGAGATCGTCCCGCAGCAGAAAGTCACCCTATAGCTTCAGGGACTGCGACGGACAGCCTCACTAATGGGTTAAATCGTCAAGTGTCAGGGTGCATCCCTTGACCCAGGTGGGGCCACAACCATACCCCTCATAAACAAACCCCGCCATTCTCTCTTATTATGCACTTTCTTCTCGCCCTGCCAAACTCACATTTCTCTCCTTCAGACAAATTCGTTTACTGACTCAATCTACTTTTCTTCGATCTCCCAGCCGTTCGGTTTTCAACACACTAGCCACTATACATACTGTTTAAAAAACCGACTATCATCCCATCCTTTCCACATGACCAACCCATCTCGCAACATACTTTCATTTATTCTCTCGTTTACGCCTTTCTTTACACCACCAAATCTCTAATATGTCATTCCTCATTTTCTCAATTCTTCTCACACCTAGCAATGCCCCTAAGATTGTCCATCTGAACACCATTTTGAACTTTTAGATCTATACTTCTTAAATTCCAGACCATAGTCTCATCTACATCAATAATCAGGTAAACAACATACCGTCATGTAAAACCCTAGCACTCAAGACTAGTCCCTTTACATTCACCAACGATTTAATTGCACCCGCACCTTCCTGCCATTCACACTTTCTACTAAACTCTGCATCATCCGTTCCTTCTCATCCAACATATACCCTAAATATTTAAACTCAAGCACTTGTTCCAGCTGCTCACCATCTAACATAACTTCAACCACTGAGGACTGTCCTCACTCACAACCATAATCTACTCTTATACTAGTATACTTTCCAAACCCTCACTTTTACATACTTCCATCTCTCTACCATTCCTTCAACTTTCAGATTCGCACGCAAACGACAAATGCATCCGCATATATAGGTTAGGGCACCCTCTACACAACTCATCTCCATACATTCTGACATGACCAACTAATTTAACCTTTTCCCTGTCACTCCCAACCTTCAATTCTTTCATATACCCCATCCACATATACAAATTGAGATAAAACAGGAGACACATCAACAAACCCTGCTCACTCGCTATTAATACTAAATCCAACATTACTTTTTGACACCATATTATTCTTACACACGCCTCAATTATCGTCATACATACTTTTTGATTCCATTCAGAAGCTATTCTACCAACACTATCATATATCACTTACACCTGCCATAGACCTTCCCTAATAACCCTATCATACCCTTGTTGGCAATCCATAAAACCTAAATTCATTTATTCTTTCCTCGTCCTCATTTTCCTCTATCATTTAACTTTCTAATGTAAAGAATTTGATCATACATCCTCTATCTACTCCTAAACGCAATGACCTGTTCTTCACAATCAGATTACCTTCAGTCACTCGGCGCACTCTTTCGACGCAAAAACACCCAGCATATATCTTCCCTATCACACTCAATAAACTAATTACCCTATAATTTCTTCAGTTCCCTTTATCTCCCTTACCCTTATATAAGGGTACTATTCTGCTCTCCTCCAATCCCCTCGTATAAACTATACCCTCCATAACCGCTTTATTACACAACTTCAAGATCCAATCAATCACCATCTCGCCTCCGTTCTTTGATCATTTAACTAGTAATTTCATCTATACCGGCAGATTTACCAATCTTCAACTTTCTCACTCTACTTATTTCTCTTCGTCTTGCTGCTAATAACTCATCCCAAATACCTTATTCCTTCCTTGTACCACCATCAACCCACACACAGTCATTATCACCTCTTCATTACTGCAATATTATACAGATTTTCAAAGTTCTTTTCCACACTCCACTCACATCCATTTCATCAGTTTCAAAACACCCACCCTATTCATTTATTCTAGAGCAGGTTCCCTGTATTCTAATTCTTATACCTTTCGCGCTTCCTTCCAGAAGAGCTCCTATTCCCTTGTAAGTCCCCATTCATCCTCCTTCAAACTGTTCATTTACCTCTTCTTTTCTCCTACCTATGCACCCTTTAGTATTACTTTTTTCCTCCTTATATAATTCCAAGCATCTTTCTTTTGAAAACTTCATCATTTGCTTTTAGTACATTCAACCACGCTTCTTTTTTACTTTTAACCCGCTTGCATCACTCTCTTCATTCCACATACTCACTGTTTATAATTCTACTTTCCTACTTTAGCACACTCCCACATATTCTTTTTGCACTGCTGACTTATATTTGGGCTGTCCTTCAATTTTTGGCTTCCAGATTTATGCGTTTCAATGCTTGTTTAAATGTCAACGTGTATTTACTTGCGAGCGTTGCTTACATACTTATCCTTATATCACCTTGTTTCCTAAAACTTCTCACTCTAATTTACCCACTTCCTTCATATCACCTTCCTCTCCCATCTCTAAGTCCCCACTACTTAATTTTACATTAGAACAAACATAATGGATCCGATAATCCCATTCCTAAACCCTCACTGATTTAACATCCCAACACAGATACTTCAACATCTCCTTCTTCAACAAACACAAAGATCAATCATACTTTTCACTTCGAAACTACCAATCTCTACCTAACACCAACTCTAGTATATCTTATGGAATACTCCCTTGTGTTTAAGAAAAGTATTAACTTACACACATACTCTCCCCACAGAAATCAATCACCTTCCTACCATTCTCATTTTCTCCTGACACCTCAAAACCACCTGTTATACCATCCTTTTATATATATATATATATATATATATATATATATATATATATTATATATATATTATATATATATATATATATTATATATATATATATATATATATAGTATAATATATATATATATATATATAATATATATATATATGTGAAAACTAAAAGAAGTCACCCGCATGATATCTCGAAAAATAAGATAGGTACAAGGAAAACTGATAACCATATATGGAATTCAGCGCTATGAACTTTGGTATTGGAAAGATTGAAAAAAAAAAAATTATTTTATTTTTATTTTTTTTTATATCTCCAAAACTACGATAGGTATAAAGAAACCTAATAACATATTTAGAATCAGCGTATGAAATATGTATTAAAAAAGAATTTTTTTTTTTTTAATTAAAAAAATCCCCAGGGTAAAACCCAAAAAATTAAAAAAGTGGGGTTCTCTCGGCCCCCTGGGGGACGACGGGGTAGGATTATTTCCCCTCCGGGAGGGTCTCCGGAACCCCCGCTCTTTGGTATTTGGGTGTCGCGGGTTTTCCGCCCCTCCCTACGGGGTATGGAAAACGTCCCCACCCTCTGTCCCACGTCGGCTCGAGCCCCAATAGAATTTTTTAATCGCTGATTCCATATATGTAATTAGTTTTCTTCTACCTATCGTAGTTTTGGAGATATAAAAAAAAATAAAAATAAAAAGTAAAAATTTTTTTTTTTCATTTTCCATACAAATTTCATACGCTGATTCCATATGATGTTATCAGTTGTTCTTGTACCTATCTTAGTTTTCGAGATATCATGCGGTAACTTCTTTATTTAGGCCTATATATATATATATGTATATATATATATATATATATATATATATTATATATATAAAATTGAATATATATAAATATGTATAAATATTAAATATATATATATTAATATATATATATATATTAATAAAAAAATAAAAAATATATAAAAAAATCCGTATTAATAGTAAATATTTAGGCCAAGAAGGGGAATTGGTATTATGTATAATTTAAAACATCTTTAATATACATAAAAAGAGGTAATTTAAAAAAAAAAAAAAAAAAAAAAAAAAAAAAACATTTTGTTTTAAAAAACAAACGTGTTTTTTTTCAAAAAAAAAATAAATTAAAAAAAAAAACGTTTTTTTCACAACCCTAGGGTGAGGTAGCAAAGGAGCAATTTGGACCAAGCTACTAGATGGGGTAGCACTTAATGATAAAATTTATTCTATAACCGAAGCCTTTTCGTAGTGACATTTTTGAAAATGTTTGCTTTATCAACCATATAGTGCCAACAAAATGTTACAACCTGCGGAATTTTATCTAGGCTTGTTCTACAAAGAGTAGAAGTCACTCCTCTTCGGAATATCACAAACTGGCGGCGTTCTAGCTTGTGACATAAGATTTCAAGAGCAAAAGAAAAACTTTTGTGCGTTAGTGATATTCTTTTGGCTGGTATAAACGTAGATGCTGTGTATCGAATGACATTAATGGAAGTTCTGAAAGCAACGTGTCAAGAACTGCCTTTGGTGATGTAGGCAATTCAAACATGGGTAATTAAATTGAAAAAAAAGGCGATGCAGAAAGTTTTGTTGAAAAGGTTCACTCACAGCACTGTTGATGTTACATCTTCACCATCAGAATATGAATTTGATTGGAGAAAATTGTAGATAAACAAGAAAAAATAGATCTAATGCAACGAAACACACTCAAACAAGAAAGATTACGGAGTAAAGTAAAATAATTCAAACTTAAGTTTCTAAATTACTGAAATATTGAGACGAGATTGACCGTTCCCCATAAAAGAAACCATTAATATTCATCAAGAAATGATGCAGCATACGGTTTCATTGATACATGATCCGATACATGAGCTAATTTAATGTGTAGAAAGATATTTTCAGATCTGAAAATTTATAAAAATCCGTTGTATTGGTTCATTATTTAAAAGAAGATTTGGTGATGCCATTATCTTTTCTTTTTAAACCTATTTTAAAATATAATTTTTTTCATGACTTAATTAAATAATATATATTTTTCTTTATAACAATGTCATTTCTATTTATATTATAAAGACCTTTAAATTTTTTAAAAAGAATGTTTTTTTTTTTTTTTTAAATAAAAGAAATAAAATTTTAAAATCATTATTGATTGATCACCGTGCTTGTTTAGGCTTTTGTACGATGTTTACATTTGTAATTATAATTACATTTATTATTATAATTATAATAATTTGTAATTATAATCTCTCCATTCGACATTGTAACACATCCTAATTATTTTAATATTTTATCTATTTTTTTTTTTTTAAATAAAGTAATTGTAATTACATTTCAATTTAGTTGAAGTAAACAACATCGGAGTCGATATCAGAATTGCATGAATGTAAATATTTAGAATCGGAACCAGAGTCACGTGGTTATGAACCGGAACCGGATTCCGATAATCTTTCAGCAGATTCCGGAGTCTTGTTGCTAACACAGCAGAATAGAACAAAAGCCCCAGTGCAAATTACTTTGTCTTTTCCATTTATATCTGAGTACGGTGCTGCAACTTGACGACGAATATTGTCTCAGAAAATGTGTTTGAGTGTAAGTTCTACCCCAATATCTTTATGGGTTGCCTCCTTTATGAAACACCCCGTATATCTAATGATGTGTCGTCCTTGCCTCAAACTTCGCAAGGGTGTCGAGGAAAATCGTTGTGTCAGATTTAATTAACCGAATAAGGTCAAAAATAACAAAATTGATAAAAACTTGTCCAAACTAACTTACAAAACCTTAAATAAAGCTACCGATAGAAAAATATGATTCGAGGCCATTTTAAAGTCGATTTAATTTCTTTATAACATACCTTTTTACATTAAGATTTAGTTGCCTTCTAAATGTATATTTTTTAAAGGATTCTGTTAAGAGTAAATTAAATGTAAGTTAAATATTTTCAAGTTAAGAATATTTTTTTTAAAAAATATTGATGCATTTATTTATTAAGAAGGTTCTGAAATATTAACAGCGAGTTTAAAAATTGTTCTCGCAAAGAGCAACCTCTCTCTCTCTCTCTCTCTCTCTCTCTCTCTCTCTCTCTCTCTCTCTCTCTCTCTCTCTCTCTCTCTCTCTCTCTCTCTCTCCTCTCTCTCTCTCTCTCTCTCTCTCTCTCTCTCTTACTATTTATGTATGTATAAGGAATGGTATTTTAAAAAATTCATTCAATAAAAATGATTTATTTATTGTCCACCATCTTTGCGATGCATTTCAGCTTCAATACGGATTTGTTTAGGGAAAAAAGTACCTGAGGAAAAAAAGCAATCCA
>JABUQX010055487.1:15000-27500 GCA_015478945.1 Trachelipus rathkii
AAATATGGGAACAGTATTCCATACAGGGGCGAATAAGACCTTATATAACTGGAGCATCTGAGCAGAAGAAAAATTCACGCAATCTGAACAGAATTCCCAGCTTTTGAGGCCATTTTAGCAAACGATGTGATGTGAGGTCTCCAAGACAGGGCCCACTATTTTATGCTAGTCCCAGAATAAATAGTGAATTGTCTTGAGATAATATATATATATATATATATATATATATATATATATATATATATATATATATATATATATATATATATATATATATATATATATATATATATATATAGTATATATATATATATATATATATATATATGTATATATATCTTTTGGTGGCAACGACCAAAGTCCCACCTAATTTCAAAGGGTTGGGGGAACTGCCCGTAGCAGATTCAATTTAAAGGTCGAAATGCCCTGATACACATCGTTTGAAATTTTGCAAGTCAAATTCAAAGGGCGACCTTAATGGGCTGGATAGATCAAAAAAGGAATGGTATAACAGGTCACCTTTGGGTGACTTGAGAAAATGAGAATGGTAGGAAGGTGATTGATTTCTGAAAAGCGAGAGGTATATATAAAGTAATAATTTCTGAAAACACAAGAGTATTCATATATAAAATATGGTGTAGGTTTGAGATGGTTTCGAAGTGAAAAGTATGATTAATTTTGTGTTGGTGAAGCAGGAGATGTTGAAATACTTGATGGATGTTAAACTTAAGAGGGGTTCGTGATGGGATTATCGTTTCATTATGTTGTTTTCGGTAAGATTAGGTTATTATTATGGAGATGAATAGAGATATGAATGAAGTAAAGAATTAAGAGTGGTAAAGCCAAGAAATAAAGTAATAATGAAAAGAGTATTTAGCATTACTGGTGCAAATCAGTTGAATGCACAAGATGAAACTGAACAAATCAACCAAAAGCAGCTTTGTTGATTGAGGAAGAGAAGTATTTGGATGTGCTACTGTAGGAAGTGAATGTTGGAATGTTAATAGTGAAAGGTGGAATGAAGAGGTGATGCAAGCGGTTAAAATTAAAAAAGAATCGTGAATCTCTCTCTTATTTAAAAATCCTTTCATTTTCACGCCAACATTCAAGTTTTTCAATCAATTAACTTTTGTTGACTGTTTAGCTTATCATATTTATTTTCTTGATTTTCCTATTCAGGTTAATTATTATCGATTATTTATTCTTGAAATATACCATCAAATTCAGTTATTAAACCACATAGAATTTGTCCTGATTAATCTAGCACGATGGTGTCATGTAAAATGCATGGTAATTGTATCCAATTTAGCTGAAAGGTGTAAACATATAATGCTGTAAAGAAAAGAAATTTCTTTGATTGTTCAAATTATCAATACGCTATGGGCACCCAAGATTCCAACTTTATGGGCAGTGTTTTACAATCTCCAATAGCTTGAACTGGTGCAGAAGACATTGCACTTAAGATAATTATTTGAACAATAGTTTGAAAATCTGAAATGTTTAGTGGACATGAACTGATTTTAATGTAACTGTTTCAGGTTAGAAAGTTAGTTGGTTACAACTGGAGATTTCTGATTCTTCTGAAAGTAAAAGTTTAAAATAAAAAATAAAATACAGAGTAATTAATGAAACATATTGATTAATCTCGGATATGCATCGTTAGAGTAAAACAAAAGTTTACTTTGATGGAAGATTTGACTCCCATGATAACTGAATGGTTATGACAGTTGGAAATTAATCTCTCTCAGTTTTAAGAACTCTATGTTTAAATACCTGAATAGATTTCTTCATTACCTACTGTAATTTTTATATAAACTTTATAAATATTAAACACTTTTATGGTGTTTCTATATATATATATATATATATATATATATATATATATATATATATATATATATATATATATAGGTATATATATATATATATATATATATATATATATATATATATATATATATATATATATATATATATATGTGTATATATATATATATATATATATTATTTATATATATATATATATATATATATATATATATATATATATATATATATATATATATATATATATATATAAATATATACACTTATATATATTTATATATATATATATATATATATATATATATATATATATATATATATATATATATATATATATATATATATATATATATATATATATATATATATATAAAATATGAAACAATATAAGCTGTGTTTCCAAAAGCCCGAGTGCAGTCCGTGTGCAAAATCGACTTGGAAACGCTTCGAATTGAAAAAAATTACATTAACCAATCAGAGAACAGGAAATTTGAGTACCTGGAAACGGCCGAGTGCGCCCGTCGGATCAGCTGACAATTGTAAACAATACTCTTATACTTATATGTATCTATTTTATGAAATGATACGATATATTTCTTAATATAAAAGTTAACTAAAATACTAAAAATTTTGGCAAGCCATTTCCGACATGTTTTGTAAACATTTGTTTGTAAACAAAGTATTCTTTTGCGCAGCCCGCCCGTTTATTAATTCCAAATCGAGATTAACAACGGCTGCAGTCGGCTTCTGGAAACGCAGCTATTTATATACATATTTTTTATCATCCTTTACTATCTAAGCTTTTAAATTATCTGGTAGAACATACTGAAACTTGAAATTTTTTTCCTTAGCTCTTTGTACCCAAAAAGAATTTAGCAAACTCCCCCATCTAGGTCTCCTTTTAGTATTTTTCATTCATTATTTAAAAAAATTTTCATTTCCAAAAATTATATATTTATATATATATATATATATATATATATATATATATATATATATATAGAGAAAGAATGTCAACACACATATGTATATATATAAATAAATATATATATATATATATATATATATTTATATATATATATATATATATAAGTTATATATACTTTCCTTTTAAAAAATTAAAGTACTCGTAAATATCAACGACACGACTAGAATCGGAGAAGGAAAGAGAGGCGGCTTCGATAAAAATTCCCTCATCTGCAAGTTCCCCATCGCCACTTGTGAGTTGATGTCCTCCGACGATGGGGTTCGCTCCGTCACGGAATTGACGACGTGTTTTGATGCAAAGTCTTCTTTCTTCATAAATTTCTGCAACCTCTGCACCATTTACTCTAATTTCCATTTTGTTGAACACCAACTCCCTTCCTTTAAACCTCACCTCTTATTCTTAATTGAAATTAGGGTGTTTGACCGTGCTGGCAGCAAACTCTACTCTATTCCCTATTATTGTGTCTATCCTCAATTTTCATAAAAAAGTTTTTCACCTTTATGTGCACAGCGATGTTGTTGTTGTTGTTTTTTTGTGTTTTTAATTAAAAGTTCACACCTCACGGGCATAGCCCTATTCTAGGAGGGAAACTTCTCTGGCTAGGATCCGGACTAGGGATCGAACCCGCGCCCTTGCCATGCGAATCTGTCGCTCTACCGATTGAGCCACGGTAACGGCAATGTTTGTTCTTGTGTCTCTGATTTGGAGTCTTACGAAGTCTTTACCTTATGACTAAAGCTTAACTGTAAATCTACTTCTAAATTCATATGTTATGTATACCTATCTCCTTACTCAACTGACCATCCTAAATTCTTCGTCTAATTAAACTCAAAATTAAATCGCATTTTCTAGTCTTCACCTTTTACTGAAATCATCATTGTTGGTGATTTCAACGTTGACCACCGCCAATGACTTTCCACTAATTCTCAAGTTATAGCTGGTGAACTTGCCAACCACTTTTCTATCCAGAAGGATCTCGGTCAATTGGTTTAACTTCCTACTCCTCATATCCCTAATCGTATTGGAGATGAACCCAACATTCAAAAACTTTTCTCACCTTTCAATCCTTCTCAATATTCTGTTAAACTCTTTTTCTACTGGGTTCCTCTGATTACCTTCTTATCTCTGTTTCCTGTTATATTGCTTCAAGTCTTCCTTAGGAAAGACCCAGCCAAAGTCGACGAAACGTTTTTGAAAATACGGTAGAGCAAACTGGTCGGGACTACGGTTGTACTTCTTTAATTTCCCATGGAATAACTACTACTATGGTGGGAGGGATCCCTCGGAATGTGCAGAACCCATAACCGAGGTGATTATTTCTGATAAAGAGGGATAAACCCTAATATTTCACATTCTTTTCCTTCAACTAAACCTAACGTACCTTAGTTTAACTCTGTTTGTTCTCATGCAATTTGCCGCAGGAACGATGCTTGAGGAATTGTGGTCGTCTTCAAACTACAGAAACTCATGCAAGCTTATATTTTATCCCATAGATAGTGAAAAGTATATTCTCTCTAACACTAAAACCCCTTTTATCTGTACAAAAAGCAATAATCTTTTTGGTTCCTCTTTCTCACGTCCATTCTAGCATTTAACAAAGAATGGCAACTCTTGTTTTGGTTCTTCCTCTTTCCTTACTCTAGTATTTTCCAACGGCACAGCTGCCACTATGCCATACACTAAAGCTGAACTTTTCGCTCAGATATTTGACTCTAATTCCACCTTAACCGATTTCGGAGCTATTCCTAATTCTCCATCCCCATTCAACCCATTTATGACTAATATTGAAATTTCTTCTAAAAATGTCAGTTTTGTTCTCTCTCAGCCTAACAATGAGTTTATTCCTTCTGTGGTTCTCAAAACTTATAATAACGGGCTTACACCACACCCTACCTTGAGAATCTTCCGTCTCTGTCTTTTTACTTCGACTTTCTATTCCTGCTGGAAACTTGCACTCATTTAGCACGTGACAAAAAAAGGAACACCTCTCAACCCACAAACTATCGTCCTATCACCTTGACCTCCATTCATTCTAAAGTTTTTCAATTTATATTTAACGAAAAGATTTTGAAACATCTCATGGCTCTTAATCCTATCTCTGATGACTGTTATGGATTTGGTAAGAAGCGCTTTACTGGGGATCTTCTTTCTCTTCTTTCTGATTCTTGGCACTCTATCGTTCGACATTTCGGTGAATCTTTCGATGTGGCATTAGATAGATCGAAAGCTTTCGTTAAAGTCTGGCACAAAGCTTTGATTTCTAAACTTCCCTCCTTCGGTATCTTTTATTCTCTTTGCGACATTCTCTCTGATTTCCTTTCCGGTCGTTCAATAGCAGTTGTTGTAGACGGACATCATTCACCCTTCAGATATATAAATAGTGGTGTTCCTCAGGGTTCTTTTTTATCTCCAACCCTCTTTCTGCTTTTCATTAATAGCTTTCTCTTTATTTACTTCATCACCTATCCACTCCTATGCCGTCAACTCAAACCTTCATTGCTCCATGCAATTTGGAAGACATCCTTCCTAGCAGCAATTAACTCAGGCTAGAATTCGGTTTTGGAGCAACTAACCTCTGATCTTTCTCCCATTTCTAATTGGGGCAATGAGAACAAGGTTGTTTTCAATATCACAAAAACTCATTTCCTTTATTTTTCTACTCGATACAATCTTTCCCATAATTATAACACCTTCGAAAACACGCAACTCGAATCTTCGTCTGTCCATAATATTCTTGGTGTTTATTTTTCTCGTGATCTTAATTGGGAGGATCACATTACATCTCTTTTATAAAAAGCTTCTAAGTGGTTGGGTATTCTGAGGCACCTTCAAATTTTTTCACGTCACTCCAACTGCTTGTCCTTTATAGGGATATCACACAACCCTCCTTGAAAGGGTGGAGTCTAGGACTCTTAGTCTTATCAACTCTCCTTTTCAAACTAACTTTCAGCAATCTCTTTCTATCCTTCGAGTTGTTGCATAACTCTCTTTAATACGAAGGGCACTGCCCTTCTGAACTCTCCAGTAGTATGCCTCTTTCGCTGAAAAGGACTCGTACAACACGCCTTTCTTCACAGTCTCAAGATTCCTTTATCCAAATCTCTGACTCTAGACTTAACTGCTGTGCTCAATCTTACAGATGATACATTGGTAAAATTTGGAACACACTTCGTTTACCTATTTTCGACTTTGATACCTATTGACTTTTACCTATTTGACTTTAATACTTTCTTTCCTCGTGTATCTGATATATATATATATATATATATATATATATATATATATATATATATATATATATATATATATATATATATATAAAAGATATATATATATATATATATATATATATATATATATATATATATATATATATATATATATATATATATATTTTAAAGTTGTCACCACCCACCTTTCACGGGCAGAGCCCTATTCAGGAGGGGGTGTTGCACGCTAAAATTTCATCCGCTAGCGTAAATTACGCAGTTGAGGCACAGACGCCGGCTTTGAAGTGAGGGAGATTAAATTCAGCAGGAAAACACAGAAGATGGAAGAGAATTTCCACAGAACAGATGGGAGGGAAAGAAGGAAGCACCGCAGTGAACTAGCCTGGAGTTACTTACCACATCAACACAAAACTCGTGCGCAGACACAGCACCCCCTTGTGCCGAGGGCGTCGTAAAGGTAAGTTCCTCGAACTACCTGCCGCTGCGGTACCTATAGAAAAGAGATAAAGTACCAACATCGCGCCGCAAAGCATAGATGGTCAAGTAAACTGGAAAGTACAGAAAAGTTTATAAGCCTTTGGCTTTTGACTCGGACCCTATCCAAAGCCGGGTGAAACCAGAGCCCCCAGATATGAGAACAGTACTCCAGAAGGGTGGATGAGACCCTTGTATATCTGGAGTAACTGAGAAGAGTAACATCTCGCAGTCTAAACAGAACTCCCAGTTTCCTTGAAGCCGCCCTAGGAACCGTTGTGATGTGAGGTTTCCAAGACATTTTTTTGTTTATGTTAAGGCTAGGAATTCGTATATTTTCAACAGAAGAGAATACAGACCCGTCGAAAGAGATAGGAAAGCTAGAAGGTTATAGAGTTGATTGTAGAAGTTGGGTCTTTAAAGAATTGAATTTCACAAGGTTGAGACGACCTTATATCGGAAATTCTATCCACATCAAGCGAGAATAGAATCGAAAAGATTAAGACGAGAGGATATATAGAAGTAAATGAGGGAACAGAGTTGAAATGAGTTGAAGAATGAACGGTCGAGTCATCGGCATATGAGTGGATAGGAGATAGATGCAGGTGAGAAGATCATTAATGAAGTAAGAATAAAGTAGGGGAGATAAGACAGAACCCTGAGGAACACCACTATTGACAGAAAAAGAGGAAAGATGTCGCTCCATCAACCACAGCCGATATTGCGATTTGAAAGAAAGCTGTATTACATAAGTAAGCAAAGAGAAGGAGGAAACCTAAAGAAGGGAGTTTGGAGAGCAGTGACACGTGCCATACCCGGTCAAATGCTTTTGGATATGTCAAGAGCGCCACCACGCAAGTCTCCCCGTAGTTCCTAAGAGTGAAACCATAAATCGGTTAATAGGAAAGTATATTGCCAGTAGACCTTGAACGCCGAAAGCCGTACTGGCGGGATCGGAAAGAAGAGAATGAGATTCCAGATGGTCTAAGAAGCGAGAGTTAAGAAGGGTTTCCAAAGATCTTAGATAGAATACAGGTGAGAGCCATAGGCGATAGTTAGAAGGATCAGAGCGGCTTCCTTTTTTCGGAATAGGTTGGACATGTGCTTGCTTCCAACACTGAGGGAAAGTGTTAGTATTGAGACATAGAGAATATAGTTGAACGAGGGGAGGGCCAGCTCGGAAGCCCACTCCCTCAAAACTCGAGGAGGGATGCCATCCGGGCCCCTCGCCTTTACATAGATCTCAGGAGCCCATGTGCACCTGATCAAATGTAATCACTGGCAAAGACATAGGACACCTGAGAGGAGAAGGTGAGGAGGAGGAATGCCAGAATCGTCCAGGGTTTAGTTAGGAGGATATTAGGATTCCTGCGAGAGTGGTCTTTCAGTTGAGAGTTTTATATATATATATATATATATATATATATATATATATATATATATATATATATATATATATATATATATATATATATATATATATATATATTTTATATATATATATATATATATATATATATATATATATATATATATATATATATGTATATATATATATATATATTTATATATATATATAAATATATATTATATATTAGTTATATATATATATATATATATATAAGTGTTGCTATATATATATATATATATATATATATATATAAATATAAAAATATATAAAATAATGTTGAATGTCTAAATTCTCCTCCGGAAATCTCGGTTCCGGTTCTGCTAAGGTTCCGGGACAAATTTTAAAGTTCCACTAAAGCTTCAAGGCGCTCAACAAGCTATTCATTTCCCTTCAGGATATGCTCCAAAGAGGGTTCGGCTCCAACTTTACTTCTACTCTTCAATACAAGTATATTTATTTCTTCATCCTCGTCCTTTTTTGAAACTAGGAGAATTTCGGCTTTTTTAAATTGGAACATGAGTAAATTAAATTATCAAATTTTTATCAATAAAAAAAAAAAAAAAAAAAAAAAAAAGACCAGGGAGAGGTATAAAACGAAAGTTACAGATTTTTTTCTTCCAGCTTTCATTTACCACTACCATATTACCATACCAGTTATTTTAGAAAAAGTAATTTACAATTTTTCTTTTTCTATTATCTCAATACTATTACTATAAATTTACAACGCATCTCACCAACAAACACATGAATGTAAGTCAGTGAAGTTTTATTTCAGATTTCCTTGTTAGGTTATTTATTGGATATGATTAATGTTAGCAAATTAAATAAAAAAAAAAAAAAAAAAAAAAACCCTCAATTTCCATCCGATTTTCCTGAAATAAAATGCAAAATGCAGCTTTATTTGAGCCTAAAACATTAATTCGAATGTTTTCCAAGACTATTGGTTTCTTTTGTATTTTTATTTGAAGGGAAAAAAAGGTTCTACATTTTTGAACAGCGGTCAAAACCTTAAACCTTTACTCGACATGACTAGAAACTTGAACTACAGAAGGTTCAAATCTATTATTAAAAAACTCCAGTGATAAAATTTCGGTATCTGGCACCATTTCCGAACTATGTCCAATTTAATTCTGGTAACAAATGTTTTTTGTTGCAAATGAAAAATCGCTATAACTTAATAATATTCAAAGGTCTGGTTAATTTTCAGTTGTATAATTGGGCGAGATACATCATTTTTTTTTTAAAAAAAAAAAAAAAAAAAATCTGATACCAATCGTTTTGCCCCTGTATCAAGTGAAAATTTTTAAAAAATTCCCGTCATCAGCGGCAAAACGGTTGGGTATACAAAAAAAAAAAAAAAAAAAAAAAATTAAAACTGTATCTCGCCAATTATACAACTTGAGATAATTAACTAGGCCGTTGAATATTAAGTTTTGAAAATTTTACCGTGACCAGAGGCAAAATGGTGGAGTATGGAAAAATTGTTCGAAATCCAAAATGTGTATTTCCCAAATTTATACTGGTTTTGAAAATTTTATATTGATCGGATGAATAAAAAAAAAAATTTATTGCCAAAAAAAAATTTTGACAAACAAAATAACATCAAAATTAACTTTTTGTAGATAAATCGGAATTTATAAATTTGGCTACTGATTGAGAAATTTCATCTCAGGAGTTTTTCAATAATTATTGATTGAACCACCTTTTATTGATCAAGTTTCAAGTAATTTTGAAAAAAAAAACTTGAAAACTTTTCAAAAATGTTGGGATTTTTTTTTTCCTTGGAAAAAAAAGTCTGAATTTTGCCCTTTGTTTCATGCAGAGAAGTTAAAAATTAGGTATAAGGTATGCTCAAATTTATATTAACTGGATCTTTTAGTTGGAACTTTACTGCATACAAGTAATATAAAAAATATAAATGCGGCAATTTGTCTGCGGCAATTTCTTGTTGAGAAATATCCTTTACAGAAGATATAGTATTAGGGAGCGAGAGGTAATATGAATTATCATTATTATTTTTCTTTTTCTTTTTCTTTTTCTTCTTTTTCTTTTTCTTTTTCTTTTTCTTTTTCTTTTTCTTTTTCTTTTTCTTTTTCTTTTTCTTTTTCTTTTTCTTTTTCTTTTTCTTTTTCTTTTTCTTTTTCTTCTTCTTTTTCTTCCTCCTCTCTTTCCTCCTCCTCTTCCTCCTCTGGGCTCTCCATAAATGCAAAACAAAGGCTCATTTCTTCCTCCATCCTACCTCCTCCCTCCTCCCTCTCCGCCTTTCTTCTCTGACTCCTTCCTCCTCCTCCTCCTCCTCCTCCCTCCTCCTCCTCCTCTCCTCCTCCTCCCTCCCTCCCTTCCTCTCCTCCTTCCTGTCATCACACACATAACTATTCACACACACATTACTACACACATTAATATTTCACACATCATTACATTAATATCCAGGAACCAGAACCATCAACTGATGATAATTCACGCAACAAAGCTCTTAATTGTTCAAAAAAAATTAGAATTTGACAAGGCTCAGAGTTTAAAAAAACAAAAAAACAAAAAAAAAACGTTCGACTCGGATTTCTAAATCCCCTCTTAGACTTCGAACGTCCAACTCCGACTCGATACTCTCAACATTTTATTGGTCCGATTCATTCTCGAATATCAAATTTCAATTGTCCAATTCCCAAATCCTCTTAGCCTATCGTTATTGAATAATAATTCTAATAATATGTTTATGTTGTCTCTTGATTGAAATTATGTATCCGGAACATCCTGAACATATCCTTTTTGAAAGAATCTCGTACTATTCTATACAAAGATGCTTCAATAAGTTTGGGGTTTTTAAAAGCTTCAGAAATTTTAACAGCATCATTGTATCATTGTTACTTGTGTCTCGTATCATTAAGCACTCTCACCTGAGGGAAAATCGATAGCTTTATTATTCAAGTACAATATTGAAAGCATCTGGAATTGTTACTAATCTTGTAAATCGGGAATTAATCTGGCTTGTGTTTTGACTTAGTTCTCATAAGAAACTCGAGTTGTCTAGTTCTTTTCCTCCAAAGATTTTATAAAGAGTATTGGATAGTATATAAGAATGATTTCCGACAGTTCTACATGACAGAAGAAGAAAGCAAAATTGCAATGAAAGTTGTGGGTTATTTTAGATAAAAAAAAATGTTGAAATAAATAATGGGAAGAGATTATATTTACTAATTAAGACTTTGAAAGAGATTTGGTGAAAAGGAATAAAATTACAAAGAATTCTGTTTCGAAATCTGCTTCACTCTTTTATGTGGGGTCATTTAGAAGTGTAATAACACGGAATGAACGGGAAGGTAAGGAGTGGATAAATAATGTCAATAATTAAATCTTCAAAGACAATGAAAAGAAAAAGCTATTTTCAAAATAATAAAAAAAGATATTAACTTAGTTTAAATTAAATTTGAAGTTATAAATATATATAACTATAAATTATAATTTACAATTATAACTTTAAATTTGATTTTCTAATTTAAATTTATATCTATTGGAGATATCTGACATAAAGCATTTTCTGAAATAATTGCTCTCATTTATACATCTATAAAATAATATTTTATAAATGATTATTAAAGATAAAAATAAATTAAAACTTATATTGAAGAGAAGTCCTATAATAATAAGAGTACCGATATTACAAGCGAACATATTAAGATAGGGAAATCTTTCTTAGAGAATATATAGGAAAGAAATAATCGGGAAAAAGATATTTATTGCACTTATTCACTTATTTGTATTTTTCTTAAAAAAATAAATAAAAAAAAATATAATAAAAAACAAAACATAATCTTATAAGTTTACGTAAAACACAAAAAAAATATATATATATATATTATATATATATATAATATATATAATATAATTTATTATATATATATATATATATATGATAATTATATATATATATATATATATATATATATATATATATATATATACACCTTCTTACCTTCTCACACCCTGACCACCCCTTTTGCGGAGAGGCCATACCGCGTCCTAGTACCCAGCCGCCGCAACTAGCCTCCTCCCCAGATCTACCAGTGTTGAAATGTTACAGATTGCTCTGGTGAGAGTTAGATAGACAGGAGAGTAGAAAGTGTGATTTGTTGTTTTACGGGACCTAGTTACAGTTTGGACAGATATTTGTAGTGGTTTGGTGGAGGTTAAATCTGTGTTGGTAGTATTGTAAGTTTGAATGGTTTCCGCATCTTAATTTGGACGAGGATGACTGGCTAGTTCATGGTTAGGGGAGTTGAATTCTGGTTTCTATTTCGGGTGTGATGTTTGTTTAAAATGTTGTTCGGTGGTCTGCCTCTTAGGTAGTTTCTGTTAGTGTCTCGTCTGGATTTGTTTGATGTATGATATGTTGTTTGGTGGCAATGGAATGTTGTCAGAATTTGTTTGTAATATAGAGCTGGTGAAAAACTAGGTTGTTTGAGTCTGTGGTGAGTGGGATTGGAGAGGGCTGAGTGGCCTGGATATTGGGGCGATGGGTTTTGGCAAAGAATTGTGTGTCTTAATTTTCATGGGGTCTTTCCTTTTTTCC
>JABUQX010055487.1:32500-35000 GCA_015478945.1 Trachelipus rathkii
AATTGGTTCGAGCTGAAAGAATGGTGAATAATAGGGGTGAATGGCATGGTTTTGTGAAGGGGTATGGTTGTTGGTCTGGGCCAGAGGATGAACCCTTAAATTAACGAAATACAACAGTGGGGATAAGTCACCGTGTTGTGAAACCCCAGGGTGTTTTTTTTTTACTGCGACGGGCTCGCACTTAAGAGTAAGATGGAAGGGTGTGGGGGCTTTCCTTTCGACTTAGGTCATGGTCTTCGACAACTAATCTTTTTCCGTGTATAGTTATACACACCTACTCCCATTTGTGGACTTGTAGGAAGAAGATAAAGGAACTTTTTAATAATAATATTGATATACTATATATAGATATATATTTATTTTTATTATTTTCTAATAGATAATATTATATATATATATTAATATATATATATATAAATATTATAATATATATATATATTATAATATATATAAATATATTATTTATTTTTGCTTAGAAATTAAATAATACCAAAAGAATACACATCTAACAATGATCTAGCCAAATGTTTTAAAAATAAAATCGGAGAGTGTATGAATAATATTAGTAATTAAAAAAAATATGCTACAATCGGTGAAGTGAAAAAAGTTAATAGAAATATGGTATGTTATATGGATGTTCACTTAATCAATATGTATGACTAATAGTCGAAGAAATATTCGGCTTATAAGCTTTTAGGAAATTATCATCTAATGTATTAATTACCTTTTCTATCTAGTAACGTATCAGATGTCAGTTTTACATTGGACACAAAGGAGCGCTCGCGTTACTTTTTTTAGCTTTAATTATTTACTTGTAACATTTACATTTTTAAATATTCGTTTAAAATTTTGAGGATTATGCAAAACTTCACAACTCAGAATCAAGTGTTTTTTTTAGTAAATTATAGCTTAACTTCTGCTGAGTTTACAGACATTGTACAACTGTTTGAAGCACAAATAAAGATGAATGTTGTGGTTGATTCAAACAA
The DNA here is from genome assembly GCA_015478945.1 of Trachelipus rathkii. Classification (NCBI taxonomy): domain Eukaryota; kingdom Metazoa; phylum Arthropoda; class Malacostraca; order Isopoda; family Trachelipodidae; genus Trachelipus; species Trachelipus rathkii. The sequence goes on from JABUQX010055487.1 coordinate 33,490, forward strand.
TTTGGATTAAGCATCCAGATTCTAATGAAATAATGATGTTGCAGAGAAGGTTCTCTATCAATCCTACCTTCTCTGAAAGTATCTAACATTAAAAATATCGTAATCAATATGTACTAGTTGGACATTCCGTTTCAAATTCAAATTTTAGTTAAACTCATCCTCAAATGCTTTTTATAAAAATTAAGTAAACCATTCATAATACGTTTGAAATTCTGCCATGCTAATTAAATACATTGCCACCACTCCTTCTGATATACATACACACGCACAAGCACACATACATGCATACATACATACATACATACATATATATATATATATATATATATATATATATATATATATATTATATATATATATATAATATATAATTATAATATATATATATATATATAGATATATAACTATATATGATATTATATATATATATATAATATAATAATATAATATATATATATAATATATATAATTATATATATATATATATATATATAATATATATTAGATATATATATTATAATATATTAAAAATATATATATTATATATATAATATATATATAATATATATTATATAAATTATTTATATTTATATATATATATATCTAATATATATAATATATATATATATATATATAAATATATATATTAATATTATATATATATATATATAGATATAAATTTAAATATATATTATATATAAGATTTGATATAGGTATTTCCTATTATTTTTTTTTTTTTTTTTTTTATGGGAACTCAATTTTAATATGAAAGAGGATGACCAAAGCAGGATAAAAATTCATAGTTTTATTAATTCAACGTTTCGAACCATACCATGGTTCATCATCAGGATACTGAAAGAACATATATAATAATACTGAATAGAAATTTAAAAAAAAACAAAAAAAAAAATAAAAATAATTTAAATTTCTATTCAATATTATTATATATGCCCTTTCAGTATCCTGATGATGAACCATGGTATGGTTCGAAACGTTGAATTAATAAAACTATGAATTTTTATCCTGCTTTGCCTCCTCTTCATATTTAATATATTTATATATATATATATATGTCTATATATATATATATATATATATATATATATAATATATATTATTATTATATATATATATTATATATTAATATATATATATATATATATATATATATATACTGTATATATATATATTATAACCGTATATATTATTATATATATATATTATATAATTATATAATTATATATATATATATATAAACAAAATATATAAAAAATTATATATATATATATATATATATATATATATATATATATATATATATATATATATACTTAGAGTTATGAGTAATAACACTTTAATTTTTAAATATTTCGACATGTTTCAATAAAATTCTCTTATTTTTTGCGAAAATTGGTCAAATGAATGAAAATACATAATAAATATAAAAGATTTTAAAAAAATAATTTCATACATCGCGATTAAATAACGCTATTTTTCAATCCATTAAAAAT
>JABUQX010055488.1:0-2500 GCA_015478945.1 Trachelipus rathkii
CAGTAGCCTTCAGTTCGTTATCGGAGGTGGTGTTTAACCGTTTTATTTATCGTGAAAACGCTCATTTGCTGTGCGCCGCTTCACTAATGCTGAGTAAACATCTTTGTAGCTATTCTGAGGCTATACCAACTTCATTATATGAAATTTATAGTAACCAATGCAGTTTATTCACTAGTATCTTATTAGCTTTTCTGGCTAAACACTGTTTAGCCGCACCATTACTGTTTGCAATCACCTAAATCTTTGCCACTGCACAGAATCAAGCCAATCCCTATTCATATCTTGGTTATCTTTTATTTGAGTAACCTAGGTGAGGAACCTTACACTTTTAACTATTGAAATTCATTTCTGCTCACTCAAAAAGTTTATCAAGATCATTTTAAATCTTTAAACATCGATCATTGATCCTTTGATCCTTAACTGGGGTAGCCATTTTGATATAATCTGCAAACATTTAAGACCCTCATTTAAATCATTTATACATATGGGAAACAATAGTGGCCCCCTGAACAATGTGGGACATCACTCTTCACACTTTCGATGATGACTTATCTACATTTAGTAGTGCACATTGCCTCCTTTTCCACAACCACTCTTTAATAAAACCATGCACCACTCCACCTACACCACATTAAAATAACTTTTGCATCAGCATTATGTGGGGAATCTTATCAAAGGCTTTGCTGAAATCTAATATATAATAGTAACTGGATCTCCTAAGTCAGTACAGCCAAATGCGTAATTATAAACTCTAAAGAGGCCTCTTATCTATTTTTGATCTACTCTTTTTCTAAAACTATACTAGAGGTCATACTGTATCTTATCATCCAAATATTTCTACCATACAGTATGACCTTTTTAAGTAACACTTCCAATCAGAGATCTTAAAAGTAAACTGGTCTCCAATTTCCATAAAATCACCACCACCACTTTCTTCCTAAATGAAGCTGAAAACATATCCATATCTCTGTTGTCAGCCTCACGGAATCTCACCACAATGTTGATGCCACATCAAACCCTTCCAAAGATAGCTGTGTTTGAAATTTAATTTGCTGAGGAATTCCAACATATATACCAAAATGGGATATAAACACTACTTGGGTCAATATGATCCAGTAAAGATATAATTTCTTTTACCTAAATTTCAAATTCATATCTATTTTGTACATTCATATCAGAACTAATGTCTCTAAACTACTACTTTACAATCTTTCCTCAGTAGACTTATGACCCAGTGCATGTAGCATTAGAAATGGTGACCAATTCCTTTATCTGAACTTACTAAATTTTTCATCAATTTTAATTGGACAATTGTCCTATTTCTTATTTTTGAATTTATAAAAGCTAAAAACGTTTTAGGATCCTTATTACTATTAGCCGCTATATGTTTCTACTCTCTTTACACTGTATTGGCTGATGATTTCAGAACACAATTTTCCTATAGCTACCTAGTTTTCTAAATCATCTTCCTTATTACTATTACCCTTGAATATTTAAGAGACATCTATGCTGACATTATCGTTTTAACATCCATATCATTTTGGTTGGTTCCTTAATCATGTTTTTCATACTTACAGTCATTGCAGACTCGATGAATTCCAATGTTTCTCTGTATGTGTTTTTATGATTATAGTTTCATTGGAGTTGGTTTAGTAAATCAACCCCACCCATAAATAAATAGGAAAACCTTCACAGTGAGTCTTTATGAAATAGTCATCATCCTTTTTTTAATTTGAATACTTTAATATGACACAGTCATATTAAAGTATTGATGACTCATAGCTGTTTTTTTTAACAGATCCAAGCATAGCTCCTGTTGTCCAGTCACTCTGGCAGAAACAAATCTTTGCAGAGGATTCATTTCATCAAGGGTATTTATTTCAGGGGTGGTATTGTTCAAATCAATTGCTATAACACTTGCTTTTTTCATGATTTTTTATACAAAAAAATCATGATTTTTTTTTTTTTTTTTATTTATATATATATATATATATATATATATATATATATATATATATGTAAAAATATATATATATATATATATATATATATATATATATAAAGTGATCCTAACCTGATACAAGAGATAAAAACATGGAGATAATAATAGCATAGCAAGGCTACTATTTCCAAATTTCTACATATAAAAATGTCAACAAAGGTCACATGTTTCAAACATGTTTCTTTTTATTTCTGATATAATATTTAACAATACAAAAAACACTCTTTAGTGTTGCTGTTTCATTTTATCATAGTCTATAGGGCTGTTTTAAGATTTTGCACTCAGAGATGGAACCTAGGGTTCGAAAATACTATATCAGATTTAAAAAGTTTTTTTTAGATATTTCATGTGACGTCATGAATCTCAAAAAAATCATAAATCAAAAATCAAAAATTGATTTTTCTCAAAAAAATCTAAAAAATCACCAACCACTGACCATTTAATTATTCTTGCTTTATTTATAACTATAAATAAAGCTTCTGTATCTATGATCATTTC
>JABUQX010055488.1:5000-45000 GCA_015478945.1 Trachelipus rathkii
CACTCACCTGCTTTTGCTTCTCTAGAAACAAACCAAAATATGTCCAGAAGTTAGAGAAACCGGCGAGATCAACCACATTCGTCAGTGGGCGGCGGGAGAACGAACTGCTTGTGCTTGACTCAAACGAACAGCGATCAACGATAGAGCCGATAGAGACACGCCATCCAGCGGCTCTGCGTTGCAGGCTTGTATTCGTATTTTAGGTAATAATATTTATCACCTAAAATTTTCTAATTCACTAACTAGTCACTAATCATAAGTGATTAGGTAGTTAGTTAGATTTGAAAAAGATGATTTTGTTAATAATTTTGTTTTGTGACTGCGCGATGAAAAGCCGATGATCCAATCCAAGTACTTATCTTTACCCCTCGGAAAATCCCATTTTACCCCTTTGGGGGTAATTACCCCCAGGTTGGGAATCGCTGGACTAGAGTGTGGTGGGAACACTTCGAAAATCTGCATAACATTGGCAGTAATGAAGAGGTGATAGTGAATGTGGGTTGATGATGCAAGGAATAGGTATTTTGGGCATGAGATCGTTAGTAAGGAGGAGGTAATGTGTAGAGCGAGAAAGTTGAAGAACGGTAAATCTGCAGGTATAGATGAAATTACCGGTGAAATGATTAAGAACGGAGGTGAGATGGTGATTGATTGGATTTGGAAGTTGTGTAACAAAATGATTATGGAGAGCATAGTTCCGAGGGATTGGAGGTGAGCAGTAATAGTACCCTTATATAAAGGTAAATGAGATAAGGGTAACTGTAGGAGGAATTATAGGGAAATTAGTTTATTAAGTGTAGTAGGGAAGATATATACTTATATTTTGGTCGAAAGAATGCGTCAGTGACTGGAAGGACTGATTGTGAAGAGAACAAGGTGGCTTTAGATGTAGAGGATGTAATGGATCAAATCTTTACATTGAAAAAATGATTGAGAAAATGAAGGGAGGAAAATAAATTGCATTTAGGTTTTTGTATTTACAAACAGGCGTATGAAATGAATTAATACGGAAGCTCTATGTCAGGTGTTGTTATTGATATATGGTGTTTGGTGGTAAGCTTCTGAATGGAATAAAGAAAATATATATGACGATAGTAAAGCGTGTTTGATATATGGAGTTGAAAGTGATTGTTTTAATATTAATAGCGGAGCGGTTATTCAATTTCTTTATTTATTTATTCAATTTATATATGGATGGGGTTATGAAAGAATTAGAGGAATGGGATGCAGGGGATGGTGTTAGAATCAAGGTTGGCGATCGTTTCGCAAATTTAGAGCTCCGACTCCGTCTCGAATCCACCCTCTTCCAAAAGCACCGACTCCGTCTCCACTCCATCCCCACTAACCCCCTTCCAATCCCCCGGCTCCCACCACTCTCACTCCACAATCTCGGTTAGAATGATGGAGGAGATGGAAGAGAGTGGAGGGTCACTCTACATATTATAAGCGGATGATTTGGTTTGTGTGGCAGTCTGAGAGAGTTTAGAGAGGATGGTAGAGAAGGTTTGGCAGGGTGTGTAAAGGAGATGTTTGAAGGTAGTAGACAAGAGTAAGGTAATGGTTGAGTGAGGTGAGTGAGGACAGTGATCAGTGTGAAGTTATGTTAGATGGTGAGGAGCTGGAACAGTATCTGGGTTTAAATATTTATTATATATGTTGGATGAAAAGGGAACGGATGATGCCTGGTGTAGTAGGAAAGTGAAAGTTGTGGATGGAAGGAGGGTGGCTGGTGCAAATTAAATCGTTGGTGGGATGCAAAGGGACTAAGTTTTGAGTGGGTTAGGGTCCTACATGAGGGTATGTTTTTTTAATAATAATGATAATGTTGAAAATTTAATATACAAACCAATAAATTGCCTAAGATACCGTAGTGTTACCATATTAGAAAGAACTAAAAGTAACGAGGTAACGGAGTAACGGCGCTTCGTTACTTTTCCTTCAAAAGAAACGGAATAACGATAACGCAACTACTTTTCCGAGTAACGGGTAACGATAAACTGGAACTGCACACGATAACGATGCACCTCTGTATATATATGTAACACATATATATATATATATATATATATATATATATATATATATATACCATATATAGCATATATATATATATATATATATATAATAACTAACCATATACTATATATATATATATAATATATATATATATCACTCAAATATATATATATAACTCTATACTATATCTTATACTTATATATACAATATATATATATATATATATATACTATATATATATAGCATATATATATATATATATATATATATCAACAACTGCATAAATCAATTAAATAGATATTTTATCTACCGTATTCACACACTGGGATGTGAACCTGGACCCTATCAGATGTACTTCGTCCATCGTGGCGTAGTGGTAAAGCACTTACGCGGCTTTTGGAATCAGGATCTCTCAAATAATACATAACAAAATGACAATACTACTGCACTGCTACTGCTGCTATATATATATATATATATATATATATATATATATCTCTCTCTCCTCTCTCTCTATACTCTCTCTCTCTCTCTCACCTCTCTCTCTCTCTTATACTCTTTCTCTTATATATATATGCTCTACTATATATAATTTACTATTTTCTCTTAATAAACAGGTTAAGTAGTATTATTATTATTATTATATAATAGATATAAATACTTATAATTTAAAATACAGCAATATGACCAAAGTTCACACTGGTGGTCGCTCTAAAGCAACAGAATGGACATAGGTTAATATTTTAACAGGTGAACAAAAAGGAAAAGTGGAGTGTAAGCATTGCTTTGCATTAATAAGAAACTTCTTACAGACAGTACAGGTATGCTCCGACGAGGCACGTGGACGCTTGCCATCGACCTCAGAAGCGGAACGTCGTAAAAATCAGATATCATAAATTTGAATGGACCTCTACGGAGGACATGAGAGAGAGGGGTCGTGTGAATCGACGAAGAACGACAAGTGGTCCAGTGGACCATTTTTGAGTTTGAGTTGGAGGACAATTGTCCAGAGCCACAGGAACCACCGAAGCAGGTAATCCCGTAACCGGCACGGAAGGCTGAACGGTCGAACGTGAAACGGAACAAGTTCCGGACACAACGAACGGGGACGATGGGCAACAGTAGGAGACAATCAGCTGATGGAAAGGACGTTACCTTGGCGTAGAAAGAATAGGTCAGCTTCTCTCGCCCGAAGCAGGTAACCTCTCGATGGTTATACTTATAGACCAGCTTTTCTCCGAGTTTCTTCTCAAGGCAAAGACAGTGACCAGAAATAAGATGTGTACCCTGCATTAGGACATATGAGGATCTTTGTCACAGTTCGGGTGGAGAGAACTGTCACATGTCGGACCATATGGGCTGGGGAGAACGACAATATTTCTAGGGGTGACCAGGGTACTAGCACTTAGGCATCTTCTCCCAGGAGGAAGGGCACATAAAGTCAGAAGCATGGCATGATAAAACTAAGTTTTCCCTTGGAAGGAGGAAAAGGCACACAGAGAGAAGGTAAGTAAAAGAAGAGGGTTCGTCGTTGAGGGTTTCTCCTTACGTGAGGGAACCGATAAGCGTCGGTGATAGGCACGTGGTGATTTCTGTAGGTGAAATGGATATTATTCCGAAACATCAGACAGAACTCCGGCGCATATATATGGTATCCTTCGACGTGTTACGGACATCGTCAAGTTTAGAAAGGACGGGAATCTTCCCCAGGTGGGATAAGGAAGATAGAACGTTGCTCTGGTACAGAGGCAGCTGACCAAGAGGGAACCGTTCCTCATTGGCATAGCCTGTAACCAGTGGATCCTGAAGCAGCCTTCCCATTCCACCAAGGCAAGCCACAGCTCACGATGGGCGGTGATGTTAAATGTAAATGCGAAGCTGGGTGCAGATCAGATGGGCAGCAGCGGAAGCGTCAACAGATGTTCCCTGATCTAGCGTCAGGTGTTTGGCAGGTTTGTGAGTGAGCCATTGCAAGTTATTGTGGAACCTACTCAGGCATATAACTCCTGGTTGGGCGAAGTCCTTGAAACAGGACAGGAATGGAAGACCATTGGGGTTGTGATGCAGTACCAACCATTTCATCAACAAGGGCATCAAAGCCCCTACTGGTCACTGGTCTGGAAACGGCCAGGAGGGGTCAGGTTGGGGACCCGACAGATGGTGATACCGCCTTTCTTGAAAACGTTTATCCTTTTTTTAGCTTTACCCATATGATTTAAATACTCCTGTAAAACATCTACTCCGCAATAAAAAACACAAATGATGAATAAAAGCATAAATCACGGGAGTGTAGCCACAGCAATCGCGCCCACCATAGGCCCAGAGCATAACGCCTCCCACCTAGAAACCCCACCCCGTAGGGTGGGCCATGGGTGTGGCCTCGGGAGAGCTCCCCGGAACCCCGCGTCCAGTCCCTCAGATGGAAAATAAAAGCCGCGCACCACACGGATAAGACGCGGAGCCCAAGATTATGCTCCCAAGTGCAGGGCAGCCTCCTCACTGGTTAGGCAAGGTTCGGGACCCCTACAATAGGCGGGCCGGAGAAAGGCCAACCGGTTTTTAACCTGTACCTTAACCCACGTAGGAAGGAGGGCAAGATGGACATATGACACACACAGAAACAACAGCCCGGTAGCCACCAGGAATCAAGGGAAAGGGGAGATCCTCAGAAGAGAGATCAAGAGTACGTAGGGTACTACGTACAAAAACTGAGGAAAAGGGATATAAACAGGGGAAGGGACGGGCAAAATGAACAGGATAAGAACAATAAAATAATAATAATAATAATAATAATAATAATAATAATAATAATAATAATACTAATACTAATAATAATAATAATAATAATAACAACAACTAACAATAATAAGGCAGGGAGGAAACAAAAACAAATATAACAAAAGAGAGAAGGATAATAAAAAATCCAAGGGTTTTCTAGCAACTTAAAAATAATAATAATAATAATAAATTAATAATAATAATAATAATAATAATAATAATAATAATAATAATAATAATAATAATAATAATAGTTCTATAAATTTTCGACTCCGACTTCTGGAAAATAGCACGACTCCACAACTCCACAGCCCTGAGATATATACTAATAATTTAAATATAAAATTTCAACTTTAGACGTTGTGGCTCCAAGCATTGTTTGGAAATATTTTACAATTGAAAAAGTTAATAAAACTTTTTGTGCTTACACTTTATGCGGTATTTCAATCTCTAGAGGAGGAAAGACTGCTAAAACTTTTACCATCACAAATATGATAAATCTAAAACAATTTCATAACGAAAATTATAGAAAGAGATTGGAAAAATGAATAGAGGGAACTCAGGGGACGGAGGTACATGTTCATTTGTAACAAAGTCTATCATCAAATCACAAGCTACTGCTGAAGTTTATGAAGGAAAAAATATGGATCATCAATGATCTAAAGATATTCATTATTTGATGGGAGAATTGTAATGTATCGACTTGAAGCCTTACTATCTTGTGTCTGATGTGGGATTTTATAGGCTACTTATAAAGTCTAGTCTTTGTTACAATATTCCAAGTTGAAAATACTTTTCTGAAAATATCATTCCCGATATATTTCAGAAAGTGCAAACAAAGAAAAAAAAATCGTTGATGATGCATAGTTTATTTCTTTAATTACCGACATTTGGACAGCCTCCCTTCACCAACAACAATACTCCCTTTTTAAGAGTAACAGGCTACTGGTTGACAGATGAGTTTCAACAAGGAAGGGCAGTATTGTGGATTGTTCTTTTTGAGAGTTCACATACGAGTGCACGAATTAGTGAAGAATTAAACAACGTTCTAGGAAACTATAAACTAACAAATGATAAGGTCTTCCTAGTATTGAAAGATTATGGAAAAAAAATTGTCGCTAGAGTCAATAATTGTGGTTTAGGGCCATTGTCTTTCTTCATTCATACACTACAATTTGCACTTAATGAGTCTATATTTGCTCAACAAGTTATGAAAACTGTAATGTCAACTAGAAGAGATATTGTTACACTCTTTAATCATCCTGCTTTAGCAGTAAGCAAGTTGGTAGAATTACAGAAACAGTTGGGCTTAGCACAACACAAATTGATTCAAGATATTTCCACTCACTGGAATTAAACATATTACATGCTGGAAAGAAATATATAACAGAGAAAAACTCTTGTAACTTATTATAACATCATCTCTGTACGGAGTTCTTATCAGTGGTCTTAAAAAAAAAATTGTTTAACTTTTCAAGTCATTTAAAGAAATTACCGTGCTAGCAAGTAACCGCAAAGAAACTTGTTCACAAATTATTCCTACAATTCAGACTATGACTTTATTTCTAACAAAAGTAAAGAACATCAGTTCTTTCTCTGGAATTCATACAGCAATAGAAGAACTCCAGAAGTCAGTGAATGGCAGATTTTCAGCATATTTTATAAACAAGCCATTATGTTTGTCATCAAGGTTAGATCTGAGATTTAAAATAAAATTTAAAAAAGAGGATATCGTTGAAAAGATAAAGGAATGAGCATTGGTTGAAATGCAAAAGAATGACAATGTGTCAAATGGTTAATGAAGAATCTTCAACTTCTGGAGAGGATGTGGAAAAAGTCACACCCCTAAGTCTATAGAGTTTGTTTGATGACTCAGCATGTGGTAAGCGAAAAGGTGATAAAGAGTAAGTGTCTCCGGAAAGAGAAAAAAGAAAAGGACAAGCAAAAGTAATCAAATGAAAAGAGAATTAGAAGAATAATGAAATTTGCAACTGCTGCCAAGAGACAATGACTCACTTATTTGGTGGAAAAATTCAAAAGAAGCTTTCAAAAACATAAGCAAGCTGGCTTTGAAATATTGGAGTGCTCCAGCTTCTTCTGTTGAGAGTGAACGAGTTTTTATCATTTATGAACCTGTGAGAAATCGGCTATGCCTATTAAATGGCGAAATTTTAATGTGTTTGCACTATAACTTGAGTTTTAAAAGTTAAGTATCAAGTTTCATTTGATTACAATGTTAAAAACAAAAGGATTTTTTAAGTTTATGTATGAAAATTAACAAAAATTACTTTATTTTTTAATATTTTAAATAAACTGTTACAGAAACCTTTTTTTTTTATATAAATACCATTACAAAACAAGACATGCACAAAAATTTTGGGTTCAAGCAACATTTTGAAAAAAAAAAAAAAACAAAAAAAAAAAAAAACGAAGTTTAACCTTGTGAATCAAATTCATTAATAACGAATTAAAATTTGGGATTGTAGTAGGATGGTAAATTTTACTTATTAATCGGCAGATTGGCATCGATTGTTTGTCTGATAATCAGTGCAGCATAATTTCATACTTAAGCAAATGTAATTTTTAATTTCGATTTCTGATTACATTCATAGTTACAGTTTGCACATTTAAAACGTTTTCGACTTGCATGCGTAAGCATGTGCCCTTTTAAACTTCTTTTGTAACTAGATTCAAAGCTACACTCAGAACACTTAAATAATTTTGTTTTTGTATGCTTAAGCATATGCATTTTTAAGGCATGTTTTCTATTGCATCCATAGCTACAGTGAACACATTTAAAATGTTTTATATTTGTATGCCTATTAAGCATGTGTTTTTTAAAGTCTTGTTTGATGTTACATTCATAGTCACACTCGGCACATTTAAAACGCTTTTGACTTGCATGTCTGAGCATGTGTTCCACTAAACTTGCTTTGCGATTACACTCAAAGCTACACTCCGAACACTTAAATAATTTTGTATTTGCATGTATTAACAATGCATTTTTAATTCATTTCTTATATTACATTCATAGCTACAGTGAACACATTTAAAAAGTTTTATATTTGTATGCTTATTAAGCATGTGTTTTTTTAAGTTTGATTTGAAGTTACTTTCATAGTCACACTCGGCACATTTAAAACGCTTTTGACTTCCATGTCTGAGCATGTGTCTCTTTAAATTTTGTTTTACATTACATTCAAAGCTACACTTCAAACACTTAAATAATTTTATGTTTGCGTGCTTAAGCATATGTAACTTCAAGCTTTCTTTAAGATTACATTCATATGGGCACTCAGAACATTTAAATAATTTTATATTTATATGATTAACTTGCATGTGTGTTTTCATACTTTGTTTATAATTACATTCATAGTTACACTCTGCACATTTAAATAGTTTTAAATTTGCATGCCTAAGCATGTGATTTTTTAAGTTTCCTTTGCGATTACTTTCAAACCTACACTCAGCACATCTAAAAGCTTTTACTTTTACGTTTCCATGACTAAGCATATGTAATTTTAGGTGTATTTTCTGATTACATTCATAGACACACATAGAGCATTTAAATAACTTTATTTTTGCATGAATACGCAAGTGTCGTTTTAGGTGATCTTTTCTATTACATTCATAGCTGCACTCAGCACATTTGAATAATTTGATATTTTCATGCTTGAGCATGTGCATTTTTAAGTTTCGTTTGTTATTACTTTCATAGCTGCACTCAAAGCATTTAAATAATTTGAAATTTGAATGCTTATTATGCATATGACTTTTTAAGAAATCTTTACGATTACATTCAAAGTTGCATTCAGAACATTTAAATAATTTTGTTTTTTGATGCGTAAGCTTATGACTTTTTAAGCTATCTTTACGATTACATTCAAAGTTGCACTCAAAACATTTAAATAATTTTGTATTTTGATGCGTAAGCATATGTCTTTTTAAACTACTTTTGCGTTGAAATTTAGCATCACAGAGATTACAAATGAATTTTTTCAACTTTTCATACCTAATCTTATTCATTGGTGATCTTGACTTCTGAGATCCACTTTTCAAAGAACCTTTCTTGCCATGGTCCCCATCAACACTCGTTAAAATCTGTAAAAATAAAAACCATAGATTACATTTCGTAAACAAACTAAATTTAAACACAAAGTCATTAACCAAACTAATGAACTACTTTTAGTCTAAATTCAACACTCAAAATTTTCAACTTTAATCGTATTATTAAATTTGAGTAGTTTAGAATGTAAAAGTTTAATCATCATAAACATTAAAAATGAAAAAAAAGTATACTAAAAAATCATTAATGAATGCATTCTTAATTAAGTAACTTTGTCAAAATCAAAATATCAAAATTTCTGATTATGAGATGGGTTAAGAAAAGGTTACGCCAACTTCAAATGGCATCCTCATTAACCATTATTAAACAATTCAATTGTTAAGCGCATAATATTGGTAGATTCTTAATGCGATTTTGGGTGTACATATGAATGGAAAGTGTCAGAAATTGTACTAGTTTTCCTTTTTTCCAATTTAAAAAACTTAAACATTTTGCAAGCGTTTGTTGTGTATATGCTTAAAAATGATTTTCTTTTATTTAAAGCCTTTGATAATGATAAAAGAAATATAATGTTAAATTCAGAAAAGAAAACTCTGTGGCCATTACAATCCATCGTTATGAATCGTTTTACTTATTTCTAAGAGGAATAGAAGAAAGTAGAGGAATCTGAATCATGTGATTCATTAATTTTGTTGAAAAGAGCAGTGATGGACAGGGAATGTGGAAACCTAGTAAGTCACAACGAGTCAAACATAATAAGAAAATCTGCATTAAATGTAGCTTATTAGGAATATACATTTAATATTCTTCAGAATTGGAATCATCATTATTGGTTCACTGGTTGATAAAATTTACTTTTGTTGTATTATTAATTTCATTAAAATGGTGCCCTTAATTTTCGGCAACAGCATATCTGATTAAGTATCTAGATAGAAAGTTATGTTGCTTAATTATTTTCTCGGCAGTAGAAATATAGTATTTCTAGAATTGGCGAAAACTTTCAAAAAGAAACTGATTTGGAAAATATAAGAAAATAATGTGATGGTCATTATGAGTTTAAAAATAACTCATTAAGATAATGGCGATACAGGTAAACAGTTGTACATATGTATATCCACATATTTAATATCTTTGATTTTTTAGGTATTAAGGTTTGGTTTCAGAAGTTTCTTTCAAAAACTTGGGACCAGAAAGTTTTTTTTTCATTTTGTTGAGGTTCAAAGATTTTGGTTATGTTCTTGTAAATTTTTTAAAATTTGGAGCTGATTGTTATTTTGGACCCGATTTCTGTTTCCTCCACTGTTTTGTTCTCAGTTAAGAACTCTGAGGAATTTTCTTCAATTTTGAAGATTGCTCAGACGATTTTTCAAATGAAAATCTTTGAATCTTAGTTGATGAATCTCAATTCACAGATTTTTTCAAATTAACCATTGAGCATGAAGAAACATCTTATCTGAACTACAGTTATAATTTAGATAAGTTACAATTAAGTTATAATTTAGATAGTTATAATTTAGAGACATCATCTCATATATGAATTTTCGCCTTACTCTGAACTCCAAGCTGTCCTGACATATCTATTCTTAAACCTTACACTTCCGCACTTGTTTGTTGGGAAATTTATTGGCGGTTGGGAAATTAGAACAGTAAAAAACAAATATTTGATACATACATACACAAGGAAAGTTTAAATTTAGTAATAAGTATAATTATAAAATAGCAGCTTACATAAGAGGAATAGACACATTCTAAATTACAAATTTTCTGATTTCCATTTTCAAAAAAAGTAACATTAGAATTAAGTATATTTATATTTAAATATATATATATATATAAATCTTTCTAATGAGAGATTTTGAAATTAATTGTTACATCATTGTCTTGATGATAATTAAGCAAATTGAGTAAAATTGTTAACAGTAAGAACTTTTTATTGAAAAACAATTGAAGAATTTAATAAAAATTAATTATATCATAAATAATTAAAACATTAGATTGAGTAAACAAAGCATTACCATCTTTCTCTCGCCCCATTAAAACTATTTTTCTATTATTTGAATATATTGTCAGCTTTTTTTTTTTTTATCGTTTCTGAAGAAGGTTGCTATAAGTTTATTCAGAGTATCAGCTTGGCAGCTAAATTACTCTGTTGGGTCCTTCTTTCTTGGACCAGTACCTAATGCTTAATCTAATGTTCGAGAGCTTTTCCATTTTTTACTATAGGCAAGTGGTGAATCATATAAAAATTTCAATTAATTTCTTACATTGCAAATTTAGTAGTAAAGTAAGGGAGTATATTAATGTAGAATTTGGGAGCCTTACTAACATGGTCAAGCACTTATAACACTCACTTCCCGTTACAACGGCTTCGGTTTCAAAAAAAAAAAAAAAAAAAAAAAAAAATAAACCGCTTGGCTCAGCTGACCTGGAATATAGTTTACAAAGCTAGGAGCTTACCATCACTTACGTTTATTTATTTAAAGAGAAAGTTTCTACATGTTTTAAACTATTATGAAAATGGATAAAACCAACATTGAGATAGGACAAAATGACAAAATTTACCTCTATTTCCTCATTACTCAATTTTTTGAGAAGCACCAAAGGGAACTTCGACATGACAAGTTCGGAGAAGAATATCTCTTCATCCGATCTGATATTTGACTCTGAAACATTTTCATTTATTTTCTTTAACAGTGAAGAAACTTTTCCCAAGTTCACAAATTTCTGTATTAAAGATTTTGTTAATAATAATAATAATAATAATAATAATGCTTGGGTGTTCTTTAAACATCTAACATCTATACCTGTTGATTTACCATTCATCAACTTTCTCACTTTACCAATTATATATTCCCCCAAAACACCTACTTCTTGCACCATCAAACCCACTCACATCACTATCACCTCTTCAACACTGCCAATGTTATGCAGATTTTCGAAGTGTTCCCTCCACACTCTCCACAAGTCCATCTCATCAGTCACGAAAGCACAATCTCTATTCATTATTCTATGAAGAATCTCCTTACTCTCTTTCATAACCTTACGCACTTCCTCCCAGAACAGCTTCCTATTCCCTTTTAAGTCTCCATTTATCATCATTCCAAACCTGTTCATTTACCCCTTTTTTTCTCTTACATGTCCAACTTTAAGTTTATTCATTACCTTCCGATATATTTACACACACCTTTCTTTCAAAAATTTAACATTGGCTTTTAATACATTCAACCATGCCCCTTTTTTACTTTTTATCGCTTTTCAGTGGAGCATGTCTCAAATATGATACAAAATGAAGCAAAGCAGCTCCTGAAAGAGCTCAGAAGCTTTTTCTTTTAAAACATAAATTACCAATTATTAACTTTAAATATTAAATAAAGTAAAAATAAAAAAAAAAGGATATTAAAATTAATAGCTTATAGAAAATAATAAAAGTAACAAATAAAAACAAAAAACTACAAAATAGAAAAAAATATAAAATAAACAAATAATAAAAATAAAATTATAAGATTGAATTTTTTCATATATAAAATTGTAGAAATGCATATTTTTAATTTATATCCTTTTCTACATGGGTGGTGTGGTGGATAAGAATTGGATCTGGACACAGAAACTGGAAATTAATTAATAGTAATTTACATAAATTCTTTGTTCCTCTATTTCTTAATGAATTTATATATTTTTTGCTGAAATGCACTTTTACTCTTCCAATTATATGAGGTTAAAGCTCTTAATACTTAAAACTATCTGCTATCCGTATCTGCGGATATTGAAAATAAATATCAGCATCTGCAAATATTGATAAATCGATATCCGGCCCACCTCTGGCTATAAACACACATACCTTAATAATAATAATAATAATAATAATAATAATAATAATAATAATAATAATAATAATTTTTTCAAGAAGTATTCATATAAAACAAAGTTTACCTCTATTTCGTCATCACTCAACTTGTTGAGAAGAACCAAAGGGAACTTTGACATGATAAGTTGTGAGAAGAATTTCTCTTCATCTGATTCAAAATTGGCCTCTGAACCATTTTCATTTATTTTCTCTAACAGTGAAGAGACATTTCTCAAGTTCACAAATTTCTGTATTTATAAGAGATTTTAATAATAATAATAATAATAATAATAATAATAATAATAATAATAATAATAATAATAATAATAATAATAATAATAATAATAATAATAATAATAATAATTTGTGTGTTCTTTAACCATCTGTTTCTAATTTTCTATAAAACAGTGTAGAGTTTTCTTTGTTTGCACCGTTTGAAATCTTTCTGTAAATACTGTTTATATGGTGTGGACTTCAAAGTGTTGTATAAAGGATGCTTTTAGCAAGGATGTCTGAATTTGGATAGAAAAGACAATTTGTAAGACATTTGGATTGAGATGAAAATAGCAAAAGTGTGCAAATGTTGTTGTAAGTGAATAACAGTAGATTTTAAATCGAGATATTTAGGAAGTTGATAAGTTGCAACTAGTTGAGGAGGTTATGAATAGCCACAATGTAGAATTTTTAATTACATCTTGCAAAATTGGGGTAAAAGCGGATAGTGCTAAAGTTTGGAAATGAAAGTAATTTGTGCACATAAAATATTCTCTTCATGGAGACTTGAATTATTCGAATAAGCTGCAAAATTGGGAAATAAAAAAAAAAAATAAATAAATAATTACTTCTCATGAATTTGTTACTACTCTTAATGGCTGATATCCACTCTCATTGATTTATCTTTTATTTAAAAGAAATTTGGTGGTCAATAACAAAAAGGTACATTTCACCTTCCAAGAGAGAGGGGGGAGAGTAAAAAAGTAAAATGCAATAATTTTTCAAAGAAAAGTCATAAACTAATTTAAATATCATTGCACCTGTTTCTTTGCTGCTATCAATGATATTATATATAATGAGGTTATTTGTGAATAGAAGTGAGTTTTGGAGTTTCAAACAAAATGTCAAAAGTAAGTCCTACCCATCCCAAAATTGGGACCCATGTATCTTGAAAATTACAAATCCTTAAAAATTTTATTTGCTTTGAGGGACAATATAGCCTTATACATCAATTTTATAACTCATCTCGGATTAGAGTAAAAAATAATAAATACATTGTATTAACTTGTACTACAAAGACTCCAAAATGAAAATAAAAAATACCTAATTTAAATTATGCCAACCCTGGTAAAAAATAATGAGAAATGAATTAACATACCTTTACGTCTTGAGTATTCGACTTGTTTAAAATCAATATCTGATTATCAGATTTTATGACCCCATTGTTGACCTGCTCTTTATCAAATATAAATTCAAAATTTAATTCTCTTAACTGTGACTTTACAGATGTCGTTTGATCTGTTTCATAATTCATATTTGCCTCACTGTCAGAAAAGTTCTGAAATATTATAAATGAATTTTAGAAACTTCAAAGTTTGTATTCAAATTTTAATCGGCCTCACAGCCAAAATATCCAACAAAATTAACCTCTCAAAAACAAAAATAAAATAAAAATGGAAGCCCAAAGGAACCATTTTATCCACTCTCCTCTTAAACCACTAATTTACCTGACCAACCCATACAACAAACCCTAGACGCCAAAAACAAATATGTTATGCCAATGACTCATCAATAAACCAACTCACAGCCACTACACATGCACACAAACTACATTAAATAACTTGAAAACTGGCTCACATTTAACAGTGTCAGCATCTCCAAAAAATCTTCAATCACATTTATCACCAATGATATAATGCAGCGATACTTATGTTCAGTTAAGAAGGCTACTGTAAAAATGAATATATAATTACTGTATATATATCTTTGCCTTGGTTTAAATTTCACTTTATTAAGAAAATTGCCTCTTCTAAATCTCTCATTGTAAATATATTATTGTAAAAGTATTGAGAATCTACATCAAAATTTATACCCTTAAACTCTTGTCTCATCCATGTTATAAACAAATGATTCCCTATAAGTTTTAAAACTACTTATTTTAGCAAAGTTAAAAGCTAAATCATTTCCAGCACCAATAAACTTTAATAATTATTGTTTTTTAAAAATTTGGCTTTATCTCAAACTTGTAGATAAGTATCTATCTGCCATGCATTCAAATGTATTGCACAATTTATTGTATTTTTAATTATTTTGATAAATTAATTTTCAATATACCGTAAGTAATTGCAAGCAAGAACTTATCCTCATAAATTTTTATGAAACTCACAAAACACTAAAACTGTGTTATTACAAATGCTGATATCAAAATAAAGTGTTAAAAATAAATATAACATGTTATTTCACACTCGAAATAAGCATGTTCTACCCTATTGCATTGAATATTTTGTAGTGAATTGAGTCACAATCTGCAAACTACTAACAAACAGGTGATTGCAACAACTTGCACAAGACGGTCCAGTCAAACTATAGTAGATTGGCCTAATCACAAAATTTATGCTTATGCAACATGCAAAACCCATACCATACCCTAGAGATTGTTAATATCCTACACAAAGTAAAGGCTAATATATACACTGACTAGTCTAGGCTACTCCCAAAAGTAAAAACTATAGTAAAGTACATGCTAACTAAAGGTAGACTGAATATATATTTTTCCAATATTCACAAATGCAAATAGGAATATAGGAAATAAGAGACAGTAATGAAGCAACATGGGCCTATTGAGGCTGTCCCAATAAAACTAAAATAAATATTGATCAAACATGCTCATGCAACATGCACAACCTAAACTGCACCCTAAGAATTGTCAATATCCTATACAAAGGTTAATATAATATATACGTAACCATGCAAACTACTACAAAAAGAAAAAACTATAGCTAAGGTACACGTTAATTACACAACAAGCTTTAATATGTTTATTGTTCTGGTAATTACAACAGGCAGTTTTACCTTAACTAACTAAAAACCCGCCAGATTGCTTAGTCAAAATATACTATATGATGCCAAACCATTCATATATATATATATTATTATCCAATATTTTAAATGTTGCAAGTGAGTCACACTCAACAACCTCCAGTGGCAAACCATTCCAAAAATTAACAATCCTGTTACTAAATGAATGATTTCTAACATCAAGATGGCATGCCTTCTCAATTTTTCTATTGTGTCTCCTGGTCTCCCATCAGTGGTCTACTATAAAGAATTTATTAGTCTAAGTATTATTAATAGATGTTAACAAATATTCTGTAGACTTGTATCATATCTCCTCAAGAAATAGCCTTTCTACATAAAACATTCCTAACTCCTTCAGCCTCTCCTCCTAGCTTTTATCCCCAAATACAGAGATCATCCTTGTTTCTCTATGTTGCACTCTCCCCAGAATATACATGTCATTTCTTAAAGAAGGGGCCAAAACTTGTCCACAATACTCTAATACTGGTAGATCATAGTTATTATAGAGCTTATTTATAACTTTACTGCTCTTGTAATTTGTAAATGACATTGCAATTTATTACACTTAGCATCTTATTAGCTTTATTCCTGGCTTCCAAACACTGATTAGCCACTTTCAGATTACTGTTTATAATCACACCTAAATCTTTCATGTGGTCCACAGACTCAAGCCAATCCCCATTCATATCTTGGTTATATCTTTTGAGTAACCTAGGTAAAGAACCTTACACTTTTAACTATTGAAATTCATATCTGCCCACTCAAAAAGTTTATCAAGATCGTTTTAAATCTTTAAACATCCATCATTGATCCTTAACTGGGGTAGCCATTTTGATATCATTTGCAAACTTAGAAACCTTACATTTAAGACCCTCGTCTAAATCATTTATACATATGGTGAATAGTAGCAGCCCCAGCACTGAACAATGTGGATCACCACTCTTCAGTCTTCACACTTTCCGATGATGACTTATCCACATCCACTCTTTAATAGACCCATGTACCACTCCACCTACACAGCATTAAAATAACTTTTGCATCAGCCTTATGTGGGGAATCTTATCAAAGGCCTTGCTGAAGTCTAATATATAATAATATTAACTGGATCTCCTCAGTCAATGCATCCAGTAATATATACCATAAATTCTAAAAGGTATGTCTGACATGATCTACTCTTTCTAAAACTATACTGGGAGTCATACAATATCTTATCATCCAAATATTTCTCTATATGACCTTTCAGTAACTTTTCCAAAACTTTTACAACCAGAGATGTTAAGGTACTGTAACTGGTCTATAATTTCCCAAATCTTCCTTACTACCTTTCTTCTAAATAGGCATATCATATGCCATTTTCCAGTACCTCACCAAATGTTATAAATCATTCAAATTCAAATACTGAGCCTTTGCAATTTAGAGTTTTACTTTAGAATTTTACCATATATACCATCAGAATCTACAGATTTACTTGGGTCGATATGATCCAGTAAAGATTTAATTTCTTTTACCTAAATTTCAAATTCTGTAAGTCTATTTGTTACATGCATTCCAGAACTATTAATCTCCAAACTATTATACAATTTTTCATCAGTAAACATTGATGCAAAATAAGCATTGAAAATGTTAGCTAATTCCTTATCTGAACTTACTAAATTTTCATCAATTTTAACTGGACCAATTGTCCAATTCTTACTTTTAAATTTATAAAACCTAAAAACGTTTTGCGGTCCTTATTACAATTCATTGCTATATTAATTTCTGACACTCTCTACCTTTCTTATTGACTGGTTAAGTTCATTTCTAATTTTCCTATAATTTTCAAAATCTTCTTCCTAAGTACTAGGCCTACTACCCTTGAATAATTTAGAACATGTACGCTTTTCGTTGATTTTCTCTTATCTCTCCATTCTGCCAAAAGGGTTTTCTCTTTGTCACCTAAATGGGTAAATCTTTAAAACATAAGACTAAATATTCTGCAAAATTTGTTTAAAGTATTCTAACAAGATAAACAATTTTAGTCTTTAAACTCCTTATTACAGTCAACTATACTAAGCATGTCTCGAAATTTGGTAAAATCACCATTTTGGAAATCTAAGATCTTTTCCACATTAACTTGCAGTTTGGGCCCAGATATCACATTCATGTTAAATCTAATTATATTATGGTCGCTAATTTCTTAATCTCCTCAACTCTAAGCTCATCCACCATAAATTCATTGTTAGATAATTTTATGTGAATAATTTTTCTAAATCACAAATGTGTAAGGAACATATTAGTTTTTAAATGTTCACAAATGTGAATAATTAATATTTGCGAATATGAATGTGAAACATACATAGTGCCAGCAACATGTCACTTGCTTTGCCATTGGAATTCTGCCATAAAAAATTTACTGAATACATTTGATTTCCTACAAGAAACTCACCAACCTGTTTCAAAAAAGTCTTTCTTTTCAAAGAGGAAAATCACTAATATTAATTTATATAGCTTCAGTTGATAGCATAAGCAAGAGTTGAAATAAATTACTGAAAGCTTCGAGTTCAAACAAAACAAATTTTAGCTTTCTCTCTGCATTTAATTCTTCTCTACATATTTTATCATAAATAACACAAGTACTGCTAAGGAGACTTCACTGGCTATATTCAGAGATAATGGAAATAATGTCTTTGAAAAAAATTACTATGTTGACGTATATATATAATCCAAGCAGTCAAGAACAAGAGGATGATAAAGCCTCTATTTTCTGACCTCTTCCCTTTGAGGAAGGGATCCATTGACGATAGGGTTGACAGGAAGTGGACAAGGAGAGCAAAAAGGCACATCAGGGACCAAAAGGCAACGATTAACAAGGAAGAGGCAGTGGTTGAGAAGGGAAATGCTTGCCAGGCCCCACCAAGACAGGCTCATCTGGCAGATCATCATCATCCACATCAGTCATCTCACCCAGGACAGCAGCGTAAGTTCTACTAATAGGAAGATTAGGGAAATTTGCACCCTTCACATGCCGGGGAAAAGCTATCATATCCAAAGGAGTAGGTTGAGTAAAGGTTGGTATTAGTAATGCAGAGGGGTGTCACCCACGATTTTTATAAAAATCACAGGATATAACTACTCTAAAAAAATAGTAATGAAGAATAATGAAAACGAAAATGGGTGCTCTCTTTAGAAAAAAAAGTTACAGTCTCTCAGTTATTAAAAATCCAATAGGATTTTATTAAAAAAAAAAAAAAAAATTAAAAAATCACAGGATACTCTAAAAATAATAATGAAGCTTAAAACAAAATTATTTAAGTCTTTAGGAAAAAAATTTACAGCTTCTCATATTTTAAAATTTTCCCATAGACTTTCTTATAAAAATTATTAGTGATGCTCATTTTAGGGCCATCCTAGTTCAGGTTATGATAAGATTTGTTATGTATACATAGATTTTCTCTGTGTAGCTATATATACCTAACAAAGCTTATCATAACCTGAACTAAAGGGCCTGAAATAAGACCTAACCTAGATGAATCAAAAATGAAATGTCTATGGGAATTTTAACAACTATGAAATCCTGTAACTTTTTTTCCTAAAGAGAGCACCCTTTTTCGTTTTCATTATTCTTTATCACTATTTTAGGACTATATCCTGTGATTTTTATAAAAATCGGGGTGACACCCATCTGCACTACTATTACTGAAAGGTCTTAAAACCCTTAACAGGATTCAGTTTTTGCAGAGCCTTTGTAAGCGAACTATCAGCCCCCAAACTCACACCATGGAAATCCTTCGTTATTTGAGTAGCCTTGTGATATACCAGGCAGTTCTTGTCATTCAGGGAGTGGACACCACAACCACACATGAACAGTATGGGGAATTATGACAAGCAGGAGATTTATGAAAATCACTGTGAAGAGCACAGTGGGACAAAGCCTTACATGTCAAGGACTCATGACTGTATTGCCAACAGTTAGCTATAGCATCTCATAACAGGGTATATCCAAGGGTATACCTTATGGCTGGAATAGTCAATGAACACTCTTTCAGGCAAGGGACCCTGAAATTTGAGCTTCAGTTGTAAGGTCAGAACACAGGAAGGACCAACAGAACTGTCAAAAGCCATAATCCTGGTAGCATCAAGGATGTAGGAGGAATCAGTACACAACAGTTTGATAGAGTGTCTTTCTATTGATCTAAAAGAGCCACTGCATCAACTGGACCAATTTTCTCATATTGGATGAGATGAGAGGCTACACCACCAGATTAGGTACCCAACATCTGATGGGGTAGGAACCCAATTTAGTAATGTGCGGAAGATCTAACTCCAGTTTGCTCAAATCAGAGATCTCAAACCGAAAACTCACATACCTTTTCAACATGCAGGGTGAGTTTTCAATAATATATTTCCCAAAAGGAGATTCATTTAAAAGGGTGGCAGTCCGTTTAGGATTATTAAATATAGCACAATTATCAGATTTCATTAAAATCACTGTATTCTCAGTCAGGAACCAGCACTATACAATTAAGAGAAAGAGGTCTATCCTGTAGGCCAATGCTTGTAAGGGGCCCTCTAAAGGGTCGGTGGATGGGCATATGTTTTATTAGTTTTTATTCCAATAAACCTGTAGGTACTCAGTGAAGCTATTTCTCTTTCTTTATCCGTCATTGTCCAAACCTAAGTCTAGGTTCATAAAAATATCTCTAGGAGACTATAACCATTGGAGGTACCAGGGACCTGACCAATAGGTGGAAAATATCGACTA
Source organism: Trachelipus rathkii (assembly GCA_015478945.1). Classification (NCBI taxonomy): domain Eukaryota; kingdom Metazoa; phylum Arthropoda; class Malacostraca; order Isopoda; family Trachelipodidae; genus Trachelipus; species Trachelipus rathkii. The sequence continues at coordinate 25,518 of JABUQX010055488.1, forward strand.
CCTTGATACCTTTGATGAATTTTTCCTGCTCCTCATTATTGGACATTGGCACGTGCAAAACTATTTTAATTCAATTTCATTTATATATAGAGAAATAAATTTGACTAACAATTAATTTTTTAATATGAAGTTGTAGTAATCATATTATAAATTAACAAAGGAAAACTTGTGTAAATTTCAATTTATATGGAACTCCTTGCCTTCTTTTTATTCAACTGTTTTTTACATTTGTATAATTACGAAATATTAATGATTAACACAATGATAAAAAAAAAGAAAACTTATTTTCAATTTCCATAAAATGCTGGGAGGAGGGGTATTCAAAAACAGGATGTATAGGAATTCTAACGCTTGTGAAGAATAAAAGTTAAAACCAATCTGAAGTTTAATTCTGGTGAATAATTTATTTCGCGGTCAAAAAAGAGATTTATGAACTCTCAGGAAACATATAATGAGAGTAAAGTAATTTTATATCAAAAAACTTCAATTCTTGACACTTCAGTCTCAAGATATATATATTCCATGTCGATGAAATAATGGGCTAGTCATAAAGACAAAAAAAAAAACTTACTTTAACGTATCAATTTGAACTTTATTTTCAAAATCACTTTCAAATAATGTTACATTTTTTCAAATAAAGGTGCTCCAAGGCGTAAACGTGACAAGACAACTTGTTCCTTTCTCTTTAACTTATATGTATAGCTCCAATATTCTGAATCAATGGTTTGATTGCTGGTAGCCATCTCCTACACCTGTTCACTGCCTTTGCCATAATTGGCCTTATATTTGAAATATTTATTTTTGAATTCTGATAAAGAAATTGTTTATATCAACTGGCATCAAGAACAGAGATTCTTTGGCTCTTTATCCACTCTATCATGCTGGGCAATGCCCACATGCTCTGGAATCCATATTAATAAACACTTCCTGCAATTTAATGTGCACAAAATTGATCTTATAAATAATGTTTGTAGAAATATTGTTTAAAGCATGAAACACTGAATAACAATCAGCAAAGATAGCCAATTTATAGCGTGGATGAGAATGAAAATGAAGTAAAGATCTATATATCGCATAGGCCTCTGCTGTAAATACCGAACTATACTCTGGTAATAAATACTGAGGAAATTGGGATTAATAAAAAAATTGCATATAGGAAAGGACGGATAAATTGGAGCCATCCATAAAACTGATATTGTAGTTTTGTAACTGTAAAAGATATATATTTCTACTTAAAAAAGGATATATATTCTTTCTTTGTAAATAAACTTTTTCAATTATACAAAGGTAATTCATCAAAGTCTAAATTTGCACAGACAAGTATCATCATGAAGCAGGGAAAACTGTGCCAACTTCTGAACTGGAAGATTATTTTCAATCAGAAAGCATTTCAATCTACCAACACATGGTAACTGATATGAACTTGATCACATCAACTTATAATAAAGTAATATTATAAAATTTTACTCACAGACACTGGATGATCATAATTACAAATCCTACTACCTATATTTTTTTTTTTTTTTTTTTTATACATGATACCACCCTTCACAGAAAGGCCTTTTCAAAAGGAGGGGGCAAAAAATAAATAAATAAAAACTACGGGATAGAAAGAACAAAATTAAAATAATTAAAAGTTAAACCACAACCGCTGACCTTGCATAACCAATTCCGTCAGGTGGGTCGCAGACACAGTATTAAAGTAGAGGAAGCATTGAAATATTGGGGAAAATAAAAGAAGGCAACGGAGTCCACAAAACAGATGTGCTGGAAACGGGGAGGTACTACATACGAGTGATCCTTGAGTCTCGGATATTCACACAATTTTTCATGAGAAGAACAGAGGACCTCTTGTGTTTGTGTTTCTAAATCATCTTCCGTATTACTACATCTTGAATACTTTAAAACATCTATGCTTTTCATCGATTTTATCTCTTATCTCTCGTATTCCCAAACAGGTTTCTCTCTTTGCCACCTCTAGATGGGTATTACTCTTTAAAAACATACTGATCTGAATCATTCATTAAAATTTGCTTAAAATGTTCCCACAATGATAAAAAGTTTTGGTCTTTAAATACTCTCTTTCCGGTCCAGTTATACAAGCATGTTCGAATTTGTAAAGAGTTGGCCATTTTTTTCGGAAATCTAAGATTTTTCCTTATTAGCTGCAATTTGGGCAAAGATATCACATTTCATATTAATCTAATTATATTATGGTCACAAGTCCTAAATTCTCCTCAGCTCTAATCTCATCCCACCATACTTCATCGTTAGTTAGTATATTAAGTCTGATAGTGCATTGTGTCCTTGTGGGTTCAGGACGCATTCTGGCTCAAAAAGTATCTAGTATACACAATTCATAAAAGGTATCCTTGTTGTAGTATTAACATAGGAATCGCAAATTGAATGCAGGAAAATTAAAATCACCCCATTATATTATATCCTTTTCTTTACTGTGGCATGCTCTCCAATTTCCTTCATCAATTCCCGCGTCTAATTCCTGACTCTGGCCAGGAGTCTATAAAATGGCCCTATTCTATATGATTTTATTGAACATAAGGATATCTACACACACACAGATTCAATATCATTTAGTTTTAAAGTCAGTTATTAATACAGATTAAATATTGCTTTTAATATAAAGCGCCACACCCCACCCTTCTTTCTCTATGCTGTATACCAATAAAGTGGAATATCTCTATTTCATATCGAAAGGAGTCTCCACTATAATTCTTCATTAACCCATGCCTCAGTTATGCAAATAATGTCTAGATTCTTTCTCATTGATGGTATAACTAATCAGCTCATCTTTTTTATTCTAAGGCTATGAGCATTTGTGTAAAAGCATTTGATATTCAAAATGATGTTATTTCCTCTTCTTGCTATCCATCATTCATCTTGAACCCTGCCTAAAACAACACTAGTTATTTATCTCAACCACTATTACACCGTACCATTGCATTATTCAATCACCAGCAATTATTCTCATCATCCGCAACTGAACCTATTTCCTTGTAAACCAGTCCTCACAACGGGTACGTCCTTACGCATCAAGCCCAACACCTTTATCGACGTCAACGCGGAACTCATCAATCTGCCTGCAAAACCAGACTCCTTCCCTCACCAAATACCTAATCACTTCTTCTGAATACAATTCTCTACCCTTTCATTTCACCTAAAGCCTACTCCCATCCTCTCAACCTGCACGCTAACTAAGGTAAATCCCAAGAAATCATGCACCTTCTCCACTAGCTTTATCTTCTGACCATCACTCTCCTCCGATAACTCTCCTATTCAATTTTCTGACGCTTCTCATGCTCCTATACTCATGTCTGTACCCACATGCACAATAACATTTGAACTCAACATTCGTAGATTCATTTAAGTATTCACTGTATTGACGTCTAACCGTACATACCCAGCTTATACCTCTAAATATCTATAAACATCTTCATTCTCACAAAAATGGTTCTTTAAAAACTTTCATTTGACAGTTTTTTTTTACGGGATTTTCGTGTATTCCTTATGCTAAATTTTCACCAAGAAAAATTCAACAAACTAACATTCCTATAATTTTCAAACACACTAATCCCTTTCCTCCATTTTGAATTTTGGGCAACCACTGGGTATTAATGCCCGTGTTCCAAAAGCTGTATCTTAGAGAAGTTGCCCCATTACTATTTTTCCGGATAATCAACTACTTTCCTGCAACGACTTATCAACAATTTGCATTGTTCTATCTAAAATTACGTTTCATTAAAAACTGTGTTATAACCACAGAATCTATTTAATAAACCAAATAAACCTGCAAACCCACGTCACTACCCCAATAATCTCCTAACTAAGTCTGCCGCTAGGGCTTTAACTGGCTATAAACTCCTGGCTTACTCTCAATATAGCCTCGCTAATGAGATTAATTTAAAAAATAAATACACAAATTCATTACACACCCTATTTAATATCACCAAAAAACTACCAATTCACCTAGCAAACTTTATGGACTCCTAGAGCCAGTTCTCGCGCACCTCAGCAATCTCTTAGGTCAAATGGTTTAGCTTTTTTTTACGTGCTATTTGGCATGCAACTGCCTGCGAATTATCAAAATCTAACTATACATCACGACCTCTGACTTGTTACTTCTGCTGCCTACTATTCACTACTGTAATTGAACAGCCGCAACCCATTTTTTTTTTCTTTTGTCCTTTTTTCTCTGGCGGCGGGCACTATCCAACTTCTTTGGAATTATCAAGCCCAAAAGCTTTTTTCATTATCATCATCATTAAGGGGTAAATGGAAAGGTTGTGTGTCATTAACAAATTCTAAGGTTTCCTCAGCATGTAATATTTGTGATATTAAATTTTCTCCTCAATTCATAGAACTATCATTAGTACTTTCAGAACTAGACGGAACAATGCGAAAGTTTCAACTTTCTATACTCTAGGGCTGTAGGCCTAAGAACTGGTTTACAATCCTGATATCCGCTTCTTAACCACGATTTCTATGTGGACTAGGTAATAGAAATTCTTGGCCCTGCTATAGAGTTTTAACGGCAACAGGCTAGTCTAATGGTAAGGTTGGAAATTATGAATTCTAACCTAAACAATAAATAAGTATTTAATAACAATCCTAACTACCTATAGCTGTTAATCACTTTGAAACACAAAGCGTTACCGGGCTTTTGTCATTTGTGCTAAGCTCGTAGAAATGCTCACTGATCTCAGTTTAGCATCGAATTTCGTGTATGATAGCGAACATCTTGTTTAAAAACGGATTTTCGAAAGTTCATGTCTGTTGTATAGGAGTCGCAGTGGTTTTTTGGGAATAATACAACATAAATAAACAAATACAATGTTTAATTAAATTAAAAATAATTGATCAGACTATTTGTGAATTAATATTACTAAGTGTGTTCTGTTGTAGTGTTAGACGTTTTTCGTTTTTGCATTTGTGTTTACTGAAAATCGAAAGAAATCTGGATGTTTTGCTGTTCCGTTTTTTAATTATAGTCTCGTTTTTCTTAACTGTCGTTTTCCATGAAGTCCGACTCTTGCAGCTCAGGCGGGCACGACTTGCGCATCATGCATTCGTTTCTTAAGATTCCAGTTTTGCTCGCTACTTCTAAGTCCCGTAAACGTCACAACCTCTTGTTAATATCCTCAATTTCGGGGGTTCACTATATCGACTGTCAAGGCGGAAGATTTACTTTTGTTTTACTAAATTCAATCTTTTTATCATTAAAGCATGTTTATCGGATATATGGCTGTCTCAAGATTTTTTTTTTATTATTTTAAGTTGAACTTTTTATTATTAATTGGATTACTATTAATTTAGAAAAGTTAAATTTCATGAAATAGATTTTACATATAAGCTATAAGAGTATTGTTTACAATTGTCAGCCTAAATCCGACGGGACACGACGTTCCCAATTGCCCAAATACCAAGTTCTCTAATTGTTAATTGTCAAGTTTTTTTCAATTCGAAAGCGTTTTCGAGTCGATTTTGCATTCTGGCTTCTTGGATAACGTCAGCTTTATGATAAATTCTCACTCTAATAAGTACTGGGAATTCTAAGATTTCTGGTTAGGGTTTGCTATATCCTGCTTGCCGGTAATTTAATAACGTGTTATGAAAACACATGTAAACAATAATTAGATGGATGGGGTTGTTTAAGGTCGTTTGGTTTTTTGATGAATGTTTCTATTCAGTTAATAACTTAGCTGTATAACGTCTAATCTTCTTCCTAATATCGATAAACTCCATCACATATAGTTGATCACAGAATTTATTTGTAATATAAATCCTGATTTGTTTTACTTTTTTTTTTTCCGTTTATTCCAAACACGTTGTGTTCCTATTCCATACAGTCTTGATTTCATAATATTGTTGTAACATAACGTTCGTTTAATGCATGAATCGTTGCTAGAAATCTGGTGAGCATTTTCTTATTCGAGTCGTAAGGACTAGATTTGTTGAAAGAAAATGATACGGCTTTAGTTAAACTATAGGTTTATACGCCCGGTCAATATCATCGATCATGGACGCACTTCTTCTATTAATAAATCCATCTCTCTACGGCAAGCAGCCAGAGAAAAGGAAATAAATGGTGAAAGATAAATCAATAAAAATGAAAAAAATAACAATAATAATTTAGCTGCGTTTCAAATTTCAAATTGTAGAGAATTTACCCACAGTCAGGGTGGGGATTTTTTTGGATTTTTGAGAAAGTTAATCATTTTTGCATTTTTTTTGTTTTTTTGGATCTTTTTGGATTTTTTGAGATCATGACGTCACGCGAAATATTAATTGTAAACAACTTTTTTTTTTTTAAGTTCGTTAACGTATTTCATTTACCCCAGGCCCTATATCTGAGTTCCAAACATCTTAAAATAAGGGCTTATAATAGTCTATGACACAATGAAAGCGCAACACTAAAGAGTGTATTTGATAATAATGATAATATATTTACATCAGCATAAAAGAAACATGTTTTGAAACAGTGATCTTTTTGTTGACATTTATAATGTAGAAAATTTGAAACAGAGTAGCCTTGCTATGATATTGATTATTCTAATTTTTTATTCTATTGAAATTAATCACTTAAATATCCCAAAAAAAATTAAAAAAATATTATATATAAAAAGCAAAATAAGCAAAAAAAGCAAAAAATTCAAGTGAAAAAATCAATTGATTTTTTTCCGTGCATCCCTGCCCACGTATTTATACAGTTTACAGTGACGAGGACTGGTATTAAAACTAAAACATTTAATGTAAAAAAAATGGTATCACCAAATTATTTGGATTTTTTTTTTTTTTCACAGATTTGTCTACTTTTAAGTTTTTATATTGAATAAAAATTTAATAATCAATGCATTTTTTAGTTTCTTTACATTTGTCTTGCGAAAACGTAAGGAAATGCTCGAGTTTGCATTCGTTATGGTCAATTTGCAACAAATCTTAAGAAAATGCGTACCAATGTAAGGATTTCCTTAATCTTATACAATGTTGCTATTTCTGTGCTTGCCTGAATTTTGGAAGTGCTAGCAAAACGTAAACATATCATAGCGGGCAAAAGGTAGGCCCGTTGAATTGATGATATGTTTCATCTTGCAAAATGAACATAAAAATCTTAATTTTATTCAAAATCAGATAAACTCCGGGATGAAGTTTTCAATAAATATTTTTAATATAAACCATTTTTCTTGTTTTTATTGATTTTATTCAAATTCGACGGGTCTCCATGAGAAGTGCAACATCTTGATTCCCAAATTGTTGCAAACAAAAGTAAACTTCTTAAGAAATCGAGTCGTTTAAGCACGAAATTCGTGCTTAACTGTGTAAGCATTTCTTACCGAGCATAAGCACAAATGACAAAAACGAAACGGTCCAACATAGTAATGTCATTTTCCGATAGGCTTTTTTTTCGTGAAGAATGAGGATATCACTGTCAAAATGCGTTGCAAAGTCGATACATCGATTAATTTTGATTTTTTTGATATTCTATTTTTTTCACGATTATCAAAGATTCATTTTATAGACAAATGTATCATCACTTCATCACATCCACCTGGTTTTCCCAAACTGGGGGTAGGTGCGTGACATGCGCCGGAAACAGAAAAAGTAGTAAAAAGAATATGGCACAAGTCGAAAAGAAAGCCCAACCTTTATTGAGAACCTCGTCGCAGTAGAAATCCAACCCAAGAGCTTATACTTCTGCTGCTGCTCTTGCTGCTCTTGATGTGAATCAAACTCTTTGCCGGTCCCATAATACTCACCATCATAACCCCAAGGTGAATGTTTTCAAATTTTTACATAGTTTTATTTCTTTATCAGAGAGAGACTGAGTTTATTTAAAACAGCATCTTTCCTTTACCAAATTTAATACACTTTTTCTTTTGTTCTTAAAGGATTTAAACTTATTACGATGTAACTACCAACGTTATACGCAAGCCGACTATCATCCAATCCTTAACCTCACATTGACACCAAACATTCTCAAGTATTTTCATTTATTCTCTCAGTTTACCCCTTTCTCAACACAACAACTCTCTAATATCTGTTTCATTCTCATGTTTTATGCAATTCTCTCACACCAACAAGCCAATATGATTGGACACATTGTATTTTAGATCTATACCGCTTATTTCCAGATCATAGTCTTACTTCTATACATTAACACAGGTAAGCACATGCCCTCATTTAAGACCCTAGCACACTCAAGAACTTAAGTTCCTTTACATCCACCAAAGACATTAATTGCACAGCCACCTCCGCATTCACTAACTTTCCTACTATACTACTCATCATGCCTCTCTTTAATCCCAAATATCCTATAATATTTACCACTGCCCTAAACCTTACCACTGCCCTAAACCTTACCACTGTCCTAAACCTCTCACAGCCATAAACCTTACCACTGTCTAAACCTTTACTTTCAACCCCTCACTCTACATCAACCCACCAAATTCAAGTCTATAACCAATCTTCTCACGCTCTCTTCGGGATTCCCACACAAAACAATCATTCCGCATATAATAGGTATGGGAACCCTCCATCTCTTCATTCTCCATCATTTTAACACCATCCCTACCTGTGACAAATAATTCTTGTCATAACTCCTTAAGTCCTATAGCTGGAATCCTTGATGTTAATAGCACATCCTGCCTCATCCATATTAATATAAATATTCACTTTCGACTCCATTGATTCTTACACACGCCTAACTGACATACAAACTTTTTGATTCCATTCAGAATAGTTTACCTACCAAACACCCTCATATATAACACCGTCGCCATAGACTTCCTTAATTCTATCATACGCCTGTTGCAAGAACATAAAACCTAAAGATATATTTTATTTTTCCCTCATTTTCCTGATCATTTGTTTCATGTACAATATTAATGTAACACATTCTCTACCATTCCTAAACGCACTCTTGTTCTTCATCAGTCAATCTCAGTCACTCTACGCACTCTTTCGCAAATATCAGCATATATCTTCCTACAACCTCAATATAACAATATCTATATAGATTCAACAGTTGCTTTATCTCCTTTCCCTTATATATAGAGTATATTACCTGCTCTCTCCAATCCGCTTGGAACGTATACCTCCATAAACGCTTTGTTCACAACTTCCAAACCAATCAATCACCATCTTGCCTCGTTCTTGATCATTTCATCAGTAATTTCCAGTCTATAATTGAGAATTATCATTCTAAAATTTAGGTTACATTATCTCCTTCTATGACCTCATCCCCCAAAATATCTATCTTTCTTGCACCATCATACCTATCACAACATTCACTAAATCACCACTTCAAGGGGAGGATACGAATATTGGCTCGTGCTAACACCCATTTTCAAGCCCTAAAAGGACATAAAATTCGGAATTATCGAGCGATTTTGACCTATAAACACCAAACTGTATGCTTTTTTTTTGCCTCTGAAACGTTGTTTTCCGGTGTTTTTTCGGTGTCTGTTAGTCATTCTTTTCAAAATTTTCCAAATTTTTCAAACTATGTTTTTGACATTGTTCGTATCAAACTTCCAGAATTTTTTCCGAAATGACTTCAAACTTGAAATATGCATAGATGGGTCCGTTACCTAAAATAGTCACTTAGAATTTTTTCTATTTTTTGAATTTTGTGTTCAGCGTTGTCCAATTTCCAAACCCACTTTTTTTGGAATTTTGAAATGAAAAATTGCGATATTTTTGTTTCTGTTCGGGCGACAGTGGTGAAATTTTCTCAGGCCATATTGTAGTGCGGGGGAGAGGCACATTTTTACTTTAGATAATTTTCTTTGTATATGCATGTTTTGGATTTGTTCTTAGAACAAATTTTCCCAAAAAAAAGATTTGGGAAATTTTTAAAAAATTTTCTTTTAAGTATACAAAAAAATTATCTAAGTAAAAAAGGTGTATCTCGCCCGACTATAAAAGCCCTGAAAATTTGATGTTGATCGGATAAGTAGAAAAAATATATTAATATTTCACTTTTTTGAACAATTAAATTTTTATCGCAATTTTTCATTTCAAAATCCAAAAAAAAGTGGGTTTGGAAATTGGACAACGCTGAGCACAAAACTCAAAAAATCGAAAAAATTTCTATGTACAATTGTAAGAATGAACCCTCTAATGGAATGTTTCAAGTTTGAAGTATTTCGGAAAAAAGATTCTGAAAGTTGAATCGAAGAATGTTCAAAAACATAGGTTTTGAAAAATTTAAAATTTTGAAAGAATGACTACAGACACAGAAAAACACCGCAAAAACAACGTTTTAGAGGGCAAAAAAAGCTACAGTTTGGTGTTTATAGTGTCAAAATCGCTCGATAATTCCGAATTTTATGTCATTTTTAGGGGGTGAAAATTGGGCGAGCGCTGAGCCAAATATTATCCCCCTTCATTACTGCCAATATTATGCAGATTTTTTCGAAGTGATCTTCTCACTCTCTTCACTCCATTTCATGCGTTCAAAGCACCATCCTGATTCAATTATTCTAACAGATTCCTCTTATTCTCATTCTTAACCTTTCGCGCTTCCTTCCAGAAGAGCTTCGTATTCCTTTCTAAGTCCTCATTCATCCTCCTTCTAATTGTTCATTTACCTCTTTTTCCTCCAACGTATGCACACTCTTGTAGTTTCTTTTTTTCTCCATATAAATAATTCCAAATTATTTTTTCTTTTGAAATTTTTATTTCGGGTTTTATGACATCATCACGCTTTTTTTTCTTTTAACACAAGTTGTATCACCTGCTTCATTGCCACCACTCAAACAATCAGTTAACATTCTTACTTTTCCTAACTTATCGACATCCACAAAACTTCTTTTGTGCTGCAGCAACCGCTTCTTCATTTGCTTCCAGTTTGTTCAGTTTCAATTTTTTTTTTTTTTTTTTTTTTTCACCGAGCCACTCACGGGCTGGGCCCTTTCAAGGAGGGGGCAGGAAAAATAAAAAGGAAAACTCCACCCAGCAGTAACTTAGCTGCAAATGTTCTCAGGTGAGCGCGACGTGATGTTTAAGAAGGGAAATTAAATACAGTGAAAACAAAGAAGGCAAGGAGGCTCCACAGGCAGAAGTGATCTGGATAGACAGAGACACAAGTCCCACAAGGAACAAGTCTAGGGTTTTTTCAATACTCACGCAATGAAATACGAGGGCGACGCAAGGGTTGTGGAAAGCGAGAGGTCAACTTCCCCCGAAGCATCTGCAGCAGTTAGCAACCTATAGAAAAGAGATAGGGCGCCAACTTCACGTCGCAGAGATAGAGGGGTCTAAGGGTGTTTGAAAGAGGGGACAGTTTAATTAGTCTCTTTAGCTTTAGACTCAACTCTATCAATAGAAGGGTGGAGCCTGGATCCCTTCTATATGTGAGGACAGTAACTCCATTCAAGGTGATAAGCCCATATATAACTGGAGTAACTGTTCAGAGGAAAAAATTCCCGCAACCTGAATAGAAACTCCCTAGCTTAACTTTGAGGCCTACCTTTAGAATCACATTGTAAATGTGAGGTTTCAAAAAACAATTTTTTTTGTTTATATAAGAACAAGAATGTTTATGTTATTCACAAGAGAGACGTTAGAGCCGTCGAAAGTAATAGGAAAGTTGGGAGGTGTTTTTTAAGATTGAGTTGTAAAGAAATTGAGTTTTTAAGAGTTGATGTTCCAAGGTGCCGGTGACCCCACCGGGCAATCCCATCCAGATCGGCAAGAATAGAATCGAAAAGCTGAAAACAAGAGGCAACTCTACTGATGAAAAAGAGGGAGCAGATTTGAAATGAGTAGAAGAATGGAGAGTTGAGTCATTGGCATAAGATGAATAGACGTGTAGAAGTACACATTGAGGAGCCATAATGAAAAGTAAGAAAAAAGTTAGATATATAACAGAACTTTGAGACACCACAATTAACAGGAAAGGTAGAAGAGGACGCTCCATCAAATGCTGATATAGAGCGATCGAAGAGAAAATTAGACAAGAGTAAGAAAGAGGAGGAGAAACCAAAGAAAGGGGAGCTAGAAGGGGAACGCGTGCGGTACCCGGTCAAAAGCTTTGGTGTCAAGCGTCACAGACGCAAAAACTCCCTAGTCCCCTAAAGGCAGAAAGAACCATTAAATAGTTAGATAGGAAGTATGTCACCAGTTGACTTCTAAGCGTCGAAAGCTATACTGATGATCAAAAAGAAGGGAATGAAACTTCAGATGATCCAGGAAATGAGAGTCAAGAAGAGTTTCAAAGATAGGGCGATAGTTTGAAGGGTCAGAGCGGCTACCTTTTTTTTTCGAGATCGTTTTGAACATATGCCGCTTCCAGAATGAGGAAAAATTTTAGTAATTAGAGATAGATTTTTAGAGTTTTGAACGAGGCCAGGCGGCAATTCAGAGCACACTCCTCAAAACGGGAGGAATGTCATCGGGCCATTAGCCTTTCCGTACTGTTCATTAGTCTCAGAATTCATGCACACGATCATGTGTGATCACCGTAAAGACATGGGAATCTGAGAGGTAGAAGGAGCAGGAGTGAGGGATGCCAGAATCATCCAGAATCATTCAGAAGAAGAGTTAGCTACACAACCGTCAAAGCGAATAAGGGGAGAGAAAGGCAGATTTACAAAAGTTGTAAGAGAATGTTTTGCAGAAGGCCAGAAATTTTATAGTGAGGAGAACCACAGCAGGTTGGCATACACTTGTCTTTAGTGAAAGCGCGCTTAACTTGTTCAAATAGTATCCCTGCACCAGAGTGCATTGTAAGAGTGATAGAAGAAACGAGTTTTCCCCATGCCGATACTTTCATGTTCTCTCTCTCCGTAAATGGCGTCGAGAAAAGCTCTATCGAACAATGGATTAGAGGAGAGCAGATCGTTTTTTTTATTTTTTTTTTTAACAGATAAACACCTCACCGCTCACGGGCAGAGCCTAATTAGGAGGGGGGGTACCAACAACGTCCGAGCAGGACGAAGCCAAAGCCCAAGGAGAGAATAGCTACATTCTCCCACCCGACAGTTGCGAACCTTGGACCCTCGCTTTATTTGGCGAGGCTCTACATGACTACGGAGTGGTATGAAAGTTTTCAGTGTAACTAATCAATTAAATCCTTGGTGGATGTAAAGGGAGTAAGTCTTGAGTGTGCGAGGGTTTTGCTTTGCATGAGGGTATGTTGTTACCTGTGTTAAATTAACATCGCTTTACATCTTATCACCTGTTCCTTGCCTCCCATAATGGAGGGTAAGATGATCAAACAGTGCACCGGGAATCAGAGGCACGCATGGCATTTCTAGGGTATAATAAGTAGTAGCGGGACACCCAGCTACCACTTATAGATAGAAACTGTGGAGTCAGGATTTGAGAAAGACATAATTAAGTTCGTAAAATTGAGGTTAAAGGAGAAGCAGACTTAATATTAGGCATGTGACAAGGTCACATAGTACTATAGTAACGTGAAACTTGGTCTGAATAAGAAGGTCTAGATCTAAAGGTACAATGTGGTCAGAGGGACAATCTTTGAGGCGTGTTATGTGCGAGAAGATTTGATAACATGAGGAATGAAAGCATTAGTGGGTTGTGTGGTGTGAAGAAAGGAGTAAATGAGAATAAACAAGAGTACATTGTGATGGTATTTAGTCATATGGAAAGGATGGATGACAGTCGGTTGGTAAACGGATGTATAGTGGTGAGTCTGCTGGGAATCGACCGGCTGGAGACCGAAGAAAAAGTGGATTTGGTGTCAGTAAAGGAATGTGGAGGAGAGAAATGTGAGTTTGGCAGAGGCGAGAATAATAGGTGCATAATAAGAGTGAATGGCGGGCGATTTTGTAAGGGGGATATGGTGTGGCCCAACTGGGACAAGGAATGATACCCACAGTTAAAGAGATCCATATGTGAGGGCCCGTGCGGTCCCAGAAGCTAATACGGGTGAATTTTTTGTGACTCGACGAGTCTCACTAAAAGGTATAAAAGGGGCGGCAAGGCTGTGCTTTCTTTTCAATTGCGTCAATATTCTTCTACTCTTTTCGGTTAACCAGCGCTATGTTACAACACCTTTACCCAAGTCTTGGGAACAGAAAGAGATCTGATGTATATATTATATATATACATATTAATATATATATATATATATATATATATATATATATATATATATATATATATATATATATTTATATATATTAATATATATAATATTATATATCATAGTATATGTTAGATGGTGAGCAGCTAGAACAAGTTGTCTGAGTTTAATATTTAGGGTATATGTTGGATGAGAAGCGAACGGAATGATGCAGAGTGTGTAGGAAAGTTGTGAATCTTAGATGGCAGGAGGTGGCTGGTGCAATAAATCGTTTGATGGAATGCAACTAGGGACTAGAGTCTTGAAGTGTGGTCCTAATGGGTCTTTTATACATGAGGGTATGTGTTACCCTGTGTTATCGTATGGTAGTGAGACTAATGGTCCTGCGAATATAGAAGTCTAGATCTACAGTTCATGTGTTCAGAGGAAATCTTTAGGGGTTGCTAGTGTGAGAGAATTGATAAAGAGGAGGAATGAACGTATTAGAGAGGGTGTGTGTGTGAAGAAAGGGGTTAAATGAGAGAATAATGAAAGTATGTTGAGATTGGTTTTGGCTATGTGGAAAGGACGAGTGATAGTCGGTTGGTTAACCGCGGATGTATAGTGGTGAGTTGTTGGGAAACGACGCGGCTGGAGACGAAAGAGAAAGTGATTTGAGTAGTAAACGAATGTTTGAAGGAGAGAAAATGTGAGTTCTTGGCCAGAGGCGAGAGTAAGGTGCTGATAGGAGAGAAATGGCGGGGGCTTTTGTATGGGGGCTGGTTGTGGCCACTCTGGGCCAGGGGATGCAGACCCTTACATTGACGATTTCCATACGTGAGCGGTCGCTCGCGGTCCCATGACGCCGTCCCGCGAGTTTTCTGTCTGTGAACGAGCTCTCACTAATTAATGCGGTACAGACTGGGGCGGTAAGGCCGTTGCGGGCTTCTTTTCGCCGTTTGTCTGTTCTCCTTCTGCTTGTTCTTTTCCGAGTGCTTGTACTAGTCACTTCCCCAATCTTGGGGCTAAAGGAGGAAGTGAGAAAGAAAGAAAGAAAAGAATATATATATTATAAGATATAATATATATATCATTATTATATATATATATATATCATATATATCATTATATATATATATATATATATATATAAATATATATTATATATACTTATATATTATATATATATATATATAATTTGTCAGTGTAGAGGACCACCACGGCTCACAGAGAAGCTGCCATATCTGGGCTGAAAAAAATTATCAGCACTATGGGAGGCCCTGTCAACATAATGCTTCAGACGTGTCAAAAAGGAGATTTGATGAAGGAAATGAATATTCAGTCATATCAAAATATAAATAAAGATTAAATAAAAATATACTTGTCTTATAATAGTTTCTAAGATTACATAAACAAAATCAAGTGTTATTCAAAGATATCATCTTCTTGAAGATACAGAAATAGGGTTACTACTGCTAAAAGTGGGAAGATTCGGACAAGATATGGGAATACATCTTTCAGAAAGGTGTTATGGACCGTAACAGTAGGCAAAATGACGATCGGCGAATAGTCAAGGCTTGGACAATCCAATGTAATAAATGGCGACAGATTGCGGGGTGTGCGAAATCGGCAAATTTGCAATGGAGAGGGGGTTTCCCGTGACATGTAGTGATTGGTGAATATTGGTGACGACCAATACGGATGGCGGTGCAAGCGTGTAAGCGCTTGTCGTCGGTGGAGAAAGACACACTCACCGATGATCGTCTGATGATATATATATTATATATATATATATATATATATTTTATTATATTATATTAAAAAAAATTGTATATAAAATATATATATATATTATATATTATATGATATATATATAGGACTATATATATTAATTTTTTTTTTTTATTTAGATATATACTAAAAAAAATTGTATCCAAAATATTAATTTAAATAAAAAATTTCAACTTTAGACGTTATGGCTCCAAGCATTGTTTGGAAATATTTTACAATTGAAAAAGTTAATAAAACATTTTGTGGAGAAAACTTTATACGGTATTTCAATTTCTAGAGGAAATGACTGCTTAAAATCTAAAATATTGATATTGATCATGTAAAAAAAAAATCTATATCGAAAATGTATAAAGAAAGATTGGAAAAATGAATAGAGGGAACTCAGGGGACGGAGGTACATGTTCATTTGTAACAAAGTCTATCATCAAATCACAAGCTACTGCTGAATTTTATGAGTAAAAAATATGGATCATCAATGATCTAAAGATATTCATTATTTCATGAGAGAATTGTAATGTATCGACTTGCAGCCTTACTCTCTTGTGTCTGATGTGGGATTTTATAGGCTATTTTTAAAGTC
This sequence comes from Trachelipus rathkii, assembly GCA_015478945.1. NCBI lineage: Eukaryota > Metazoa > Arthropoda > Malacostraca > Isopoda > Trachelipodidae > Trachelipus > Trachelipus rathkii. The sequence goes on from JABUQX010055488.1 coordinate 41,936, forward strand.
TAGTCCTTGTTACAATATTCCAAGCCGAGAATACTTTTCTGAAAATATTCCCGATATATTTCAGAAAGTAAAGTACAAACAAAAATTTAAAAAATTTCGTTGATGATGCAGAGTTTATTTCTTTACTTACCGACATTTGGACAGCCTCCATCCACCAACAATATTCCCTTTTTAAGAGTAACAGGCTACTGGTTGACAGATGAGTTTCAACAAGAAAGGGCAGTATTGTGTATTTTTCTTTTTGAGAGTTCACATACGAGTGCACGAATTAGTGAAGAATTAAACAACGTTCTAGGAAACTGGAAACTATAAACTAACACATAAGGTCTTCTTAGTATTGTGAGATTATGGAAAAAAAATTGTAGCTAGTCAATAATTGTGGCTTAGAGTCATTGTCTTGCTTCATTCATACACTACAACTTGCACTTAATGAGTCTATATTTGTTTAACAAATTGTGAAAACTGTAATGTCAACTAGAAGAGATATTGTTAAACACTTCAATCATCCTGCTTTAGCAGTAAGCAAGTTGGGTTTAACACAACACATTAAATTTCCACTCGCTGGAATTCAAAATATTACATGCTGGAAAGAAATATAGAGCAGAGAAAAACTCTTGTAACTTATGCTATTGATAACATCTCTTTTAAAGACACTTGGAAAAAATTACTGCGGAAGCAAGCGCGAATCTACTAGTTCACTAATGATTCCCACAATTTAGACTATGACTATTTCTAATAAAAGAAAAATAACAGCTCTTTTTCTGGAATTCTTACAATAGAAAAACTCCAAAGTCAGTGAAAGGAAGATTTCCAGCATATTTTACAAACAAGCCATTATGTTTGTCCTCAACGTTAGATCGGAGATTTAAAATGAAATAGGACATTATAAAAAAAAAGGAATGGGCATTGATTGAAATGCAAAAGAATGAATGTGTCAAATGGTTTATGAAGAGTCTTCCACTTCTGGAAAGGATGGGGATAAAAGTCACCTCCCCCAAGTCTATGAGTTTATTTGATGAATCAGCATGTGGTAAGCGAAAAGGTGATGAAGAGCAAATCTCTAAGAAAAGAACAAGCAAAAGTAATCAAATCAAAAGAGATGAGAAGAAATTTATAAATTTTTGCCACGAACGCAGAGACAGTGACTCACTTCTTTGGTGGAAAAATTCAAAGGAAGCCTTCACAAATATAAGCAAGATGGCTTTGAAATATTGGAGTGCTCCAGCTTCTTCTGTTGTTACGAGTTTTTAGCACTGAAGGTAACATTTATGAACCTACGCTAAATCGGCTATGCCTATTAAATGTCGAAATTTTAATGTATTCGCAATATAACATGAGAGTTTTAAAATTTAAATTTTAAGTACTAAGTTTCATTTGATTTCAATGTTAAAAACAAAAGAATTTTTAAAGTTTATGTATGAAAATTAATAAAAAGTATTTTATTTTTTAATATTTTAAATAAACTATTACAGAAACTTTATTTTCTTATATACAATACGCTAGGTTCAGTACCGATACAAACTTAAATAATTTCAAAGCAAATTTAAAAAAAAAAAACAAAAAAAAAAAAAACAAAAAAAAAACGAAGTTTAGCCTTGTGAGTCAAATTCATCAATGAATTAAAATTTGGGATTGTTGTAGGATGGTAAATTTATACTTAATAATCGGCAGATTCCTATTAATCGATAAAATGACCGATTACCGATTCGGTGCAACTCTAATTTTCATGTTAAGCAAATGTAATTTTAGAACTCGATTTGAGATTACATTCATAGTTACGGTTGCACATTAAAAAGTTTTTCGACTGTTGCGTTAAGCATGTGCACTTTTTAAATTAATTTTAAAATTACAATTCATGGTTAACTCAACACTTAAATAATTTTGTTTCTGAATGCTTAAGCATATATTTTAAGACATTTTTATATTAATTCATCAGCTCAGTGAACAACTTCTAAAAAGTTTTAATTTGTATGCTTCATTAAGCATGTGGAAATTTAAGTCTGGATTTGCTGGTACATTCATAGTCATCACACTCGGCACATTTAAAACGCTTTTGACTTGCATGTATGAGCATGTGTCTAATTAATTTTGTTTTACATTTATCAAAGCTACACTTCCGAAACCCTAGAATAATTTTATATTTGGTGCTTAAGCATATGTAACTTCAAGCTTTCTTTATAATTAACATTCATAGGTCACTCAAGTACATCTATTGACTGTTTTCTCCGGAAGCAAAATTGCAAGTTTGGCATCACTTGTGATCTCAATTACATTCATGTTACTCTGCACATTTAATTAGTTTTAAATTTGCCATGCCTAGATTGTGAATTTTAAGGCTTCCATTGCTATTACTTTAAACTACATCGCACATTAAGCTTTTACGTTCCATGATTAGCATATGATCATGCCTTGGTTTGTGATTATTCATAGGCTGCACTTAGAGCATGGTTAAATAACTTTATTTTTGCATGAATGTAAGCATGTGTATTTTTAGGTGTTCCTTCTGATTACATTCTACATCACTCAGCATTTGAATAATTTGATATTTTTCATCTTGAAGCATCGTGGTTTTTATTGAAATGTTTCGGTTTCGATGGTGTCCACAACGCCTGGTTTTTTGAGTTACATCATGCGTTTCCAATTAAATTCTCCATGGCCAACAACTTGTCTACAGTTTTGTGGTTAGGTTAGGTTTGGTTAGGTTAGGTTAGATTAGGTTAGATTAGGTTAGGTTAGATTAGGTTAGGTTAGGTTAGATTTAATCTATGGACAAATTATTGTGCATGCGTGTTAAGCCTTCGCCAACTTACACAGATGCTTAAACTATATAGTTGATAATATTTAGCAATTTGCGATGAATAAACAAAATTTCTTTTCATTTGGGATTACTTCCAGCCACTACTACTCTGTGGAATTCCTTGCCACTTACTGTTTTTCCTGCTGTGTTTAATCTTCCGTACTTTAAAGCCTATAAATATTTAAATATATGTATAAGTCATAGATAGAGAGGGAAAAGGAAGTGCCTTCCAGACAATAGCAGTTACTAGCAGAGCTTATGAAAGAAT
>JABUQX010055489.1:0-17366 GCA_015478945.1 Trachelipus rathkii
CCAGCGGTGTTCCCTCCTCTGGCTTTACCTACACGCGTTTGCCGTGCTCATCGACAGCTTCGTAGCCTCAAAGTACTCCGCGCAAATCTTGCACATTCTCTCTCCTTATTTCATGACCTTTAAATTCTCGCCTCTGCCAACTCACATTTCTCTGCTTCAGACTTTTCGATGAACGGCAGTTCTATCCACTTGTTCGTGTCTTTTCTTTGCTCCCTGTGATCTCTTCTCCTCTGCCATGTTGTTCTTGTGCAATTTCCAATCGACACTATAACTATACCTCTTAACCACTGTTTTGGTGTAATGTTGGAAAGTTTCAATAATTCGTTATTTCATATTGTGCTCTCTCTCCACATGACCAAACCATCTCAAATATACATATTACGTGTTCATTTTATTTCTGCTCTAATTCATTTTTACCTCTGCTTCTTTGTCTTTCTTCATGACAACTATGTGTTTATTCTCGTGGTTGGATAGACGGTTGCGTTGCTTCTTCTGCCGGTTGAGGCAATCTTTACTTGGCTTCTTTCCCAAGCTCCAACTCTCTAATAATTCATTCCTCATTTTATCAATTCTTCTTACACGTAGCATGCCCCCTAAGAATTGTCCATTCTGTAAACATCTCTCTGAATTTATATCCTAACTTCTTCTGATTCCGATATTTTTCCAGTCAATATAACGTGACTCTACTACTATACATGTAAACTACAGGTAATCAACATTCCATCCTTCTCTCATTGTAAGCCCTAAGCGCACTCTAAGACTTAGTTAATCCTTTTAATATAATTCCACCAATCACGATTTTAATGCTACAGTCATATCTTTCTCTATAGTCCATTTATCCAACTATAAACTTTCTCCCTCTACTTAAATACTTCTGGCATCATGCCGTTTCTCTCCCTTACTTCATCGCAGTAGTGCACATATCTTAACCTCCAAATTAATTTCTAAACTCTTATAGACTTACTATCTCTCTTTCTGCTCCAGTACCTGTCCTTACACTACCCTAATCTAACATTAAACTTATTCTAACACTGAATAGGGTCTATCCTCTAATTTACACAAGCCTTATATTTATACTTAACCTTTATATCTTATACTCTTAAATCTACGTTGTTACTTTCGCGTGTTCCCCTGTCCTTATTACTATCTACCTCTATATACTGTACCAAGATAATCTCTTCTTCTCTTCTATACCTAATCCTTTCCTCTAAATCTCTCTCAGATTCCCATTATATATTATAATTTACATTCTAACAAAACCAAATATATCCGCATATAATCGATAGGTTATGCATCTATACTCTCCACTCATCTCAATATTAATTACTATTCATACATTCTCACTTTTAATTACTACCTATATATAATTTATTCCCTTATAGCCACTACTACCTTATACCATATCGAAAACCTCCTTTGAAACCAGACTAATTCAGTAATACCCTTACATCTTATAGAATATATAACTAAATCTCTCCAACAGAGACACTAACACACAACCCCACACAGGCTCGTCTTTCATATACTTTAAGTTCCTATTAATACTAAACCTCTCGCGCTTGAAGGTAATTCTACATTTTGGCAAAAAATTTGACTCAGTTATGAAAACACCATTTATTCTCCACACGCCTCACCCTAACTCCTCATACATATCTTTTTTGTATTTCTCACGCAGGTAAGTGCTCCTAAACACTCCATACACAAACAAACTATTCTCCTTGGGGTGTCTTGATCTCCCTGCGCTTGTACCCTTATTAAACTCATGGCTTCATCCGGCTATTAGCCGCGCTCTCTGTTGGTCACCCGGAACTAAGGTTTTCTGATTACATATTAAACGTAAAAAGTGTTCTAGAATAGCAAATTTAATTCTTTTCTCCTTTCATTTTTCAATCATTTGTTTCCATGTAAATATTTTGTAACATTGATATTTAGATTTCAAATAATTCCTCTACTATCTGATACCTCATAAAAAATATTCAAATATCCCGAGACTCTTTCGCTCCCTCGAGTCCGAACTGCGCCGAATCCGACTCTTGTTATTTATCTCTATAGCATATTTGAACAAATCTAATATATCAGCAGTCTATCAGTCATCGACGCACCTCACGTGTTTCGTAATACTGAAACAATCCAAAAATAATATCTCTTTTCCCTAAAAGCATGTATTATTAATCTTCGACCATTTAAAATTATACCAATCAATTAAAACTTAATCTCTCCACGCTATAATTTGCTATACAGTTCCCGCTTGCCTATTTTCCCGTGGCTCTCCCCGCCGTCTCCTGAGCTCAGTCTGAGTAGTATCCCGGTTAGCGGGTACTAGCTTTACTGCTCTCCCCGTGCCATCCCTTGGGTAACTAATATCGCTCTCTCGGCTTCTTCGGCAATCTCGCGCACTTTATTATCGGAATTGGCTATCCGGCTCAGCGAGCCCTTACCAGAGGTTCCCAAGGATCATATATTCACACCATCTTCTGTGCTTGTCACTTAATCAACTGTTCTATGTCGTCTTCTGAGTCCCATAAAATATTTTTTCACCCTACCAGTCACAAATCTATCTATACAAAATTATTTCATTATAGAAACAATAGCTTTACACATTTCACTATAGGTTCGATCATCGGTTTTCTCTATTACTGTTCTCAACTCTGCTTTCTTCGGGTTCCCGAATTGCCGTACCGCGTCGGATCCAATCGGTTTCTGTTTAACTTATTTTGCTAATAAAACTTCTTCAGTAAAAGTCATCCTCTTTTCTGAACAATAAAATACCATTTTATTGCTGTGTGAACTTTTCATATTAAATAAGTAGTACTTATATTACTTTACATATTGAACAAGTATTTCATTACTTCATTAAAAGAATTTCCACACATAATAAGTAGTACAGTGGAACTCCAATATTCCTCCAGCTTGTGTAAACATTAGGTTCTCGTGTCGCAAAAGACGTGTAAGTTCTCCTTTATCACCCTTCTCCTTTACCTTCTCCTTCATTTTCTTCCTTATTATACTTCTCTTCATCCTCTTCCTCTTTCCCCTCATTCTCCTCTCCTATATCCTACTTTTCCACATTACCTTTCTTTTCCTCACCTTCCTTGTCATCCTTGTCCTCCATTTTCTTATCTTTCACCTAATCGTCCTCCTTCTCCTCTTTTTTCATCTTTCTCGACTCGGTTGTTTTCTCCTACGTATTGCCCTTTTTTAGCTATCTGGTGTGTTCTACTCCAGCAATTTTATAGATCTTCCAAGCATCTTTCTTTTTTGAAACTTTCATCATTTGCGTTTTTAAGGTCTTACGGTTTAAACACGGGATCCGACTAAGCACGGCTTTTTTCGCTCTTTTTTAACTTCTTTGAATTAGATCATACTGCCCGGCTTGCTTCAACCTCTTCATCTCCAACCACTCTACTGTTAACCGTCTTCTGCACACATAATTATTTTCTTCTTACTTCGTACTTTAGGTAAACATCCAGCCGATGCTAACATCTTTATTGCACAACTCTGTGTGTGCTAACCAGACATATTCCTGCTCTTCCATCCCCGTCATCTTGCTGGAAAGGATGAGGGCTAGATTTGTTTCAGCGGTATATCACGAACTTGTGGATCGACATTCAATCCCGGACTGTGATTACCTGAACTTGCCCGAGCGAAATGTTTCTGTTCTACATCATGCTTAATATTATTACTATTTGCAAAAATTGTCAGTTGTTTCACCAGTTTCTTTTTAACTCTTTCAAAATTCTTCTTTAATCTTTTACCTTTAAATAATCACTTTCCCTCTTTCGCCAGATATCCTACTCTCTATCCTCGTCCATCCGAGCCCCCTAGATCCAACCTCGGATAACCTCGTAATTTTTCCACGAGTAGAACAACATAATGATCCGATTCTCATATATCCATTTCGCGCTAAACCCTCACTATCGATTTCACCTTCCTCGCAACATATCTTCAACCTCCATTCTCCTTTTTCACACAAACACTACGAATCAATCATTATGAATTTTTCAATGTCGATAGAGCCATGCTCTATCTAACCTGGGTACCATCGGCAATCACGCACACTCACTAGTATATCACGGAGGTTTTGCATTACTTTGAAACCTGTTCCGGCTATGGATATCTTGTGTTTAAAAGAAAGTATTACTTACAACACATACTGCACCTCTCCTCACAAAAAATCAAATCACCTTCCTACCATTCTCATTTTCTCCCGTCTTTATGACACCATTTTGACACTCCAAAACTACCTTGTTATATTTTTCACTGATCCCCTTTTTGAATCACAGCAAATATTTCTATCCAAACATTCTCCAGGTCGCCGGCCACACCTACAATGCTGAAAGTTCGTAACTACACCAAAACATCCAGTCCATGACAAGCCACAAAACATCATTCCCAGATTATCCGCTCCAAAAAATCGTACTGCTTATTTTCGATACAAACGTTATTTGTCCGCTCAGTGTGACGCATGATCACGCGTCGCAAACTTAACCGTACGCCGCAGTAAATCCTTGAAGCTTTTGCCATAAACTTTATAATGTGTGGAACCATATTTCAGGACAATGTCCTATCGACTCACACACCGGTACCAAAAGTCTTCCTAATGTCTTTCATGTTTTAGCTTCTATACACAAGTCACTCTCATTAACATACCAAAAGTATATTGTGTGCAACTCCTTCTCCTTGCACCCCCTCACCCTTGTTTCATTCTTTCCCACACCACACGACACAGCTCTCTACTTAGCCACTATTTTTCCCACAAACAGAACATATTTTTTCCTGGCAGAATTCTACTACAACTCATTTCACACCTACACTCCAGCTCATTTGTGAAACGCTCTTAGCTTTCATTCTATTGGTTTTCCATCATCAAATAGTAAATCAAACCTTACTCTAAATTAGACTCTTCTAAATAATCTTCACCTCTCTCCTCTTCTCACTCAACACTTTATTCTTCTGACATTGCCATGGTATCCCCAATGTACGAATTTCATGCTCGGACAATTTTCGTCCCGGAAAATTAAATGAATCCGGGCGGCCGTATTTCAACGGGCCGTACTTGGCCCACTGACCATTTCCTCGGTAGGCTTATCGATGTAGCATGTCCTAGCTCATAAGAGCGTGAGGTGGGTAACGTGGTGCTCAGGGGCCAATCACCCAACTCACCGAGTGTTCTCCTCGTCTAGAATCGTCTTTCCCTACGCACATTTGCACAAAAATCGTCATAGGACATTACGCTGGGCAATTCTTTCGTTCCGGTGCCCCACACATTAGGGAATAGTAGTAGTGGCATGTTGTAAGGTGTTATCCCGTAGAAGAGGGGTGTGGTTTACCTCTTTAGGTTATACTGATGTATATAAGTACATGTGGATAAATGGTGGTCAGTAAATGTTTTTGTCTGGAGGATAAGTGTGGTGGATATGAACGCAGAACGCAAAAGAGAAAGATGCACCATTAAAAAATGGGAGTTAATTTCATCGCTTCGAGGTTATGCGTGTACTAATATATCAAATATAATAGTATAAATAATATATTTATTATATTATATATTATTAAATATATATATATATATATATACTAAATATATTTCTATAACTATTAGGGCCACCACCAAAAATACAATTATATATATTATTATTATACTAGTACTAACATTATATATATATTCATATATATATATGTATAGAGTCTATATTACGGAGTCTCATAATATTATAAATTGGAGGGGTTTGAAAGTAAGATGTAGATAAGAGTAAAGGTTATGTTTGGTAGAGGGATGAGAGGTGTGGAAGTTTTGTGTCAGATGGTGAACGCAACTGGGAACAAAGTTGTCTGATTTAAATATTTAGGGTAGACAATATGTTGGTTGAAAAGGAACGATATGACTGGCAGAGATAACGATGTACAGGACAAAAGCGTATGAATGACTTAGGAAGGATCGGCGGTGCATAATTTCCTTGGTGTTATGTTAAATGGACTAATCTTGAAAGTGCGCTAGGGACGTGAACGTGTTTAGGTGTGATGAAGAATTAATAAACATGAGAATGTTCATATAAGGGAGTTTGGTGGTGTGAAGAAAGGTCAGTGGTGTAAATGAGAGAATAACGAGAGTATATTTGAGATGGTTTGGTCATATGGAAATGATGGATGATAGTCGGTTGGTTAGGCGGATGCATGGTGGTGAGTGTGTGTGCTGGGAAAGTGGGAATCGCCGGCTGGCTGGGAGACGGAAGAAAAAAGTGGATTGGGGAGTGGTAAAGGAATGGCCTATAATCAGTAAATGAATACCTGGAGGAGAGCCGAGAAAAAGGTGCATAACATAGGAGAGAATGGCGATGTTTTGTGAGGGGTTTTATGGTTGTTGGTCTAGCCCAAGGGATGAGCCCTACATTGAAAGATGCACAGTGAGGGTCCGTCGCAGTCTCGTGTAAACCCTAGGGTGATTTTTTTTACTGCCGCGACCTCCCACTTAAGGATAAGGGGAGAGGTCTTTTCTTTCGACTTACGTCATTCTCTTTTACTTAACTATCCTATCCAATGCTGCTGCGCACCCTAACCCCATATCTAATGGGAGGTGAAATGATATATTATATATAATATATATATATATATATATATATATTATATATATATATATATATTATATATACTATAGTATAATATAATATATATATATATATATATCTATTATATATATATATACTTATTTATATATATATATATATATTTCTTCATATTATCCTCCATTTTCTTCCCACTAAGATGTGTATAACATGCACAGAAAGTAGAAGAGTTAAGTAGAGGAGCATGACGTAAGTCGAGAAGGACACTCCCCCCCCCCCCTTACCATCCCTTAAGTGAGAGCTTCGTCGCAGTAAAAAAAAAAAACACCCAAGGCTTCACAAGACCGCGACGGAACCCTACTGTAGTATCTTGTCCATTGTGGGGTTTCATCCTCTGACGGCCCACAACCACCCCCTCCAAAACCCGCCATTCATTCCTATTAATACACCTTTATTCTCGCCGTCTGCCAAACTCATATTCTTTCCTCAGACAAATTCTTTACGCGACTCGAATCCACTTTTTTTTCCGGTCTTCGCAGCGGTCGATTCCAGCACAGCTCACCAATATCTCCGTTTAACCATGACTATCATCCATCCTTTCCACTAGGAAACTATCTCAATACACTCTCGTTTATTCTCTCATCCTGCGCCTTTCTTCAAACCAGCCAAATTCACTAATGACCGTTCATCTCCTCATTTTATCAATTCTTCTCACACCTAACATGCCCTAAGATTACCCATCTGAACAACACTTTCAGAGTTTCACCTACTATACATTAATGCAGGTAACAACTAACCCTCATGTAAAACCCTGGGCACTCAAGACTTAGTCCCCTTTACATTCACCAGGATTTAATTGAGCCAGACACCAATTCCTACCTTTCCACAACTTTCCTATACACTCTGCATCATCAGTCCCATCTCCAATCCACATATTCCTACTATTTAATTCAGCTACTTGGTCTATCAATTGCTGCAACTTCCAAAACACGACTTCACAGCCGCGACCTTCGACTCACCCACTACCATTACCTTACTCTTCTCTACGTGTACTTTCGAACTTCTCCTTTTACACACCCTGCCAAACCCCTCTACCAATCTATATATATATATATATATATATTATATATTATATATTATATATATATATATATATATATATATATATGATTATATACTACTATATATATATATATATATATATATATATATATATATATATATATATATATATATATTATATATATATATATATATATTATATATATATATATATATATATATATATATATATAATATATATATATATGATATATATATATAATATATATATATATATATATATATATATATATATATATTTTGTGTGTGTGTGTACATGCGCGGTCACGGCTCATAAAGAACTGCCAAACCCGGTGAGACCCGGGGACTACGCATAGACAAATGAGAGTGGAATGACATTGTGGTAAGAAAAGCAAACACCAGACGACTATCAAAAGTGGGTGACTTAGCTAGAACATAAGCCAGTTTGTTGTTGGGAGATACTGGCCCCGAGAGCAGGGAATATTGTACGTCTAATATAGTCCAATTTGGGACAGTCAACAAAGATACGTTGGCAGATTGAGCGGCATGGATTTCGACAAAATTGGCAGTGAGAGGGAAGGATTAAAGTTAGGGTTAGCCGACGCACTAAGGTGTGGTATGGCACGTTTCGAAAAAAAAGAAAACGTGCCATTTATAGACCTCGTGCAGTCGGTTACGATGGTAAGCTGAGGGCCAATGTAGTAAGTGAGGTTTAACCTCGCGAAGTTTGGAGCCGCGGCAGTCGGAGCCCCAACACTTCTGCCAGTCCCTGGCTCTATAAGCCAGGTAGTAGTAGTTGTCTTTTTCATGGCCATTCGCTCTGGCAGTAGAACGGATAGATGGGAATGGAGAAGAATGAGCAGATGATAATCTTTCGATGGTTAACAATAGGGAGGAGACTAGATTGGTGCTTCGAGCCGAAAGAGGAATCCTCAACATCCACACCCATCATGATGGGAGGGCCAATCTCGGAGGGTTAGAAAAACCTTGTCGCTGTCGAAGTAGTTGAGTAGAGGGTAAAGTAGGAAATGCAGGGGGCCTTCTCCGCTCTGATGGAGACTCCGTGTCGAGGAGGCCCTAATACATTCTGGCTGCTGAACATAAGACAGGGTATCCGCGTCAGATCGGGATAAAGTGCGCCACTCTCCCTCCAGTCTCGTGTCTTTCAAATTTGTGCATTGTGCAGAGATCAAGGATACTCTTCTCGTGCACATATGCCGGGCAATTTGTGGAAGCCACCACAATTGAGCGCAAAGATCTTTGGTTCCCCTGCAGTATTTGCTTGGGTGGTCAAATTTTTGGAATTTAAAACATCTTCGTGGCCTAGGAATGTACTGACGCACGGAATAGATGGTAAACCCCGACCCTCATGGGTGGGAAAGCTCGAGAAGGCGTGGGTTTGGAGCATCAGGGGTATCCTGGAGGAAGGAAACTGATGAACATCAGTTACTGGGGTACGATTGCGTTGTAAATGGGCCAGGATATTCTGAGGAGTTTCATCCTTTGCCTCAGCCGCCAAAAAAAAAAAAAAAGTCTTTCTGATATCAGGGGTAGTGACGATAGAAACCACCCAAAGATCACAAATCGGATAGGATGAAACTGTGTGACTAGTTGTCATAATGGTTGTCGGTATAAAGGAGTTTCCAATGCGTCACTCAGTTTTAAATTACTATATTTTAACAAAGTGTAGATCCCATTGAGCGCAAATAAAAATGGCGGAAAATAAACCTAGACAGTACCAGGTGGACCATCCGTAAACTCAGAGAAAGATACCTTTGAGAAACGAGTACGTCTCCGAGAAACGATGTTGATGTTGCGCTCAATTGGGCACCTGGATTAAAGAGCAATCACCAGGCTACTTTGCGCCCTGGGATGGGAAAATTCCTCCAGGTGAAGGGGGGATTCGTGAAATTAACCACCATATGGGGTAGTTCACCAGTTAAAAATCGGAGCCCTTGTTGGAACCTGGCTTAGAAGTAACCAGGGTAGGGGCCTGCGGGGAACCCGACGAAAGATGGCGCTTGGCTTCCTCTAAAATCGTTAATTTAACTAGCTTCGTATCATAAAGGAAAAACACCATAGAAACTACAACTCTGCAATAGAAAAGCAATAAAAATAAAGCCATGAAACAAACAATACAGAACAAAATGAATGGAAAAGACCATATAAGGAAAGGGTATCCGTACCCACGCACTAGGTCAAAAAGACATAAATCCTTGGCAAAGAACAAGAGATACCTGAAGAGGTGGCGGCCTCTGAAAACTAAACACGTAGAATGTTAATCTCCAAACATCAAGAGTGGATACTACTTATAAATAAAAAATATAGTGTTAATAGTGGTCGCCCCAATTCCAATTTTTTCTTCTTTATGCAGAAATTCACCCCAAAACAAAAACTTTTGATAGGATTGAGCAAGAACAGCTCTAGTCGACTACGTTCATCACAACAATCCGGTCATGCATTAAGTTAAACGGTTTAAACTCACTCTGTTATACCCACGCTCACATCCAAATATTTATTTTCTCCTTCTTCCATCTTTTAATCTATCCAATGACCTAACCTATCGACTATTTTAATCATTTCAATCTTTTATTTTTTTTGCTGATTAAAATTTTTTACTTACGCTATCTTAACGGGATGGAATCGCGTTAGTCTCTTAAATAATGCTTGTGGGATTCCACCTTTACGAACCCTTCCTCCTTTGACTGCAAAAGGTCTAATCTTCTGTGGGGAGGATGAAACCAGAGCATTCGACACAACGGTTTCGCCGCCTCTCTCTATGTAACTCGATGAATCGAATCGGAAGAGAGCACAGTTGGATAACGTTCCGAGTAAGCGCTAGGTTGACCCACGCATTGCGAATCAGATAATGAAGAAGCAGTACACTATCCCGACAAGCCACAATAGAGAGGTTCATCGATCGAGACCCGAACGAAGGTCTCTAAGTAGCGCTTGGAACTTATTGTCGGGCGCCTGGGCGGGTATATAAACAATCCTTGGAGAGGACGAATCAAGTAGTTCTGTAGAACTAGTCACCACACAGTTTCAAATGGTATTATGGATACGCGTACTCGTCCGCACCTGAGTATAAACACCGCCGTTGGACTTCACTATAGTATATATATATTATGATATATATCAGATAAGAGTAAAAAGTAGCCACATTTCGCTAATTAGATAATACTTACTATAGAAACAGTCGTACTTTACTTCGTGAGACGACGTATTTCTATATAATCCAATATTTCTTAATATATTTATAATATATATCATACACTCATATATTGTAATAACTACTCGGTTGTTCACCTTTACCGACATTATCATTAATGCGATTAGATAAATAAATTATTCTTAAAATTACACGTTTGACGGTAGTCATGACTATTAGTTTAGCCTTGAGCGCCATGTCAGAAATATGCCCACTTTTCCTTTTCTATTTACTCTTCTTTGTCCTCCGCAACTGGTGTGAAAATTTTGTCCGATCTAGTCGTTCGAAATTGCGTTTAGGTTTGTCCTAGCTCTTTAGTGAGATAGCTCGTTCTAGTTAGTTTTTTTAATCTTTTCTATTTTTTCTTGCCGGGGTCGATCCGTGGCATTTTTTATTTTACCAGAATCTATTCTCACTATCAGCTCTATCCCCAACTAAAATCATCGATCACGTCGCTTATGACCCGGCGAAAGACCCTTTATGGTGTTCGTTCCGCCGCGTGTTTTCCCACTCGAACTAATGGTTTTTTTTTCGTTCGACACGTTATCTGGCGTCGAACTGGATGTGTCGGACGGAGGACGATGTGATGATATAGATAAAGCTCTATCCAGCGGAGGGCGGAGGACTGAGAGGGATATCTGTGAAGAGAGATAGGATGTAGCTGAAAGCGTCTAGTAGTAGTCCATGCATACTTTATCCAAGCGGATATCCCACACTTTCAGATAGCGAGATAACGTTACAGTTACTTAGAGAGATTATAGTCGAAATAGAGATGACAGAGGAACGCAAGGACCTAGTAGGCTCGTATACATGATACTAATATACCACACACAGTGACCTGAAATATATATATAAATATATATATATAGTATATTTATATATATCATATATATACTAGGAGAGTGCTAGCCTGTCGGATTAATCTTTTTTAAGTATACTTCATATATATAGTATATAACATATTCTATATTATTACAATATATAAAGATATATATACTATATTGAGCTTTAATTTATTTTGTAACTGTAAATAATGTTATAATATATATATTACTAGATATATATATATATATATATATATGCATATATATTATATACTTCTATCATCATATTTTAACTCATAAATATATGAATGATAATAACTTATCTAATCCTATTATCGGAGTCCGCAAAGTCCTGGTGAGTTATTATAGAAGTCAGTGGCGGGCGCTTGCTTAGAAGAAATGAACAATCACTACATCTATGGACGTGAGTGTATCAGCTCAATGCGAGGAACACCGCGATGGCAAAACAGGACAGGCGAGCGATGCATAGATAGAGCACCAGCACGCAGAGATAGTGCCATGGCGTGCAGAGGATGATAAACAACGAGACGTGCGCAAATATACCCTAACTCATGACGCTGCGAACGCCCTAAATCCTGACGAAGACCTATTTCGAGTTTTGCGAAGAGCGTCCAACTGTGATGACGGCAGAGACCGGTTTCGCTGGATAAATTGAGATACCGACTCCTGAGGCAGTGGAGTCCCAGAGACACCATTTACATCTCGTGACGCACGTCGAGAGGAACCGGCAAAATAGATAGTGCAGAGAAGCGAGTGCGAATGTACCTAGATAAGTGAGTAGAGCATGGACACGATATTAGAAGTTAGAGGGGAAGGATGGACCAGCGCAGGTAGGGAACAAGACTAGCAAAGAATAGAGTTCGGCGATTTCGAATTAGTCGGATGATCGGCGGGTAGTCACACCAGAGAAGTTAGCTGTGGAGATAGCGCAGCATATACGCCGAAGCAGTAGGAAAATGGAAGGGAATCCGAGCGACATGCGAACACACGACAGACGAAGAGTCCAGACCGGGAGACCGAGCGTCGAGAGGATGAGGCGACGTCTCGATGCAGAAGGACCACAAAGTGCCGAGAAGACGAGGGAAAAGCCCAATGCAACCCACTCAAATATCCAAACTGCCACGGCTTCACCAAAAGAATCCCTTTCCGGAGTGTGCAGAAAAAATAATGGAAGAGATTCTATTCATTTTCTTCAACTAAAACCCTTAATCCTTGGTTTAACCATTAACCTTTGAAATGATCTCAGTACATTAATCTCCCTATTAACAATAATTTTCTGTTGTCTACGGTTGATGCCTTGAGACATTATCGCATAGTTTGTTTGGTATAGTGCCTGTTCCCTATTCATGCCAGGAGTCACAGTTTATCGCGTCGCAGGGTTGTTTCTCGTCGGATCGCGAGGGTTTTTTTTTTATTTTTTTTTTCCTGCTTTATCAACATACTAGTAGCCCGCCAGCAGTTGCTAAATACTCTCATCACTTTGGAACTACCTAGTTGGCAAGGCGACATTTCCAAATATTTTCCTTCAAGTTTATTAAAGGCGTGGTAAAAACATTATGCATACTTCCAACTAACTGATGTATGCTAGTCGTTTTCCTTGTGATAATTTTCAATCATTGCACTACATCATTTTTGATAAAATGCGTGTGTTTCTTCATTACTACTGGAACTGAAGAAATTCTTCCAGTAAATCTGTTAGTTGATTTACTTGTAGAAGATGTTGGTTCTGTAGAATTTCGTTTATTTACCTTTTAATGGGTGGGAATTAATAGAACTATTCGGATTGAAGTTTGTAAACTGCAGCACAAGGTGACGATTTAACTTGTTCAATATTGTTACAAGCCAAACAAAACTTGGCCTTTATAAACGGGGATCTCAAGTGTTGCAATACAATGAAGGTCATTAATTTCCACAGAAACAAAGCGTATTTTTAGCTCTAGTTTATGACATCTTTCATTCTTTTAAACCGTCATCAATTTCATTTGAAGATGGTTCAAAATTCTTCCTCAGCGTTGAGATTAAAAGGTATTACATCGGAGACAAGAGGCTGTAGAGGCGCTGAATTTTTTTTGGTAATTTATAAGTTCAGGTGACACTGTGACTCGAAGGAGAAGAACTGTAATGATGTTACATCATGAGCCATCTTTAAACAGTTGAGTCAAGTCCCATGTCTCATTTAAATTTGCGTAGATATTCATCTTAACCCTTTGATACTGTATGATTCCTCTTAGTCTCCATGAATATTTTCAGGCTTTTTTGACCCTTAATAGACGGATTTTTTAAGGTTTATTTTGGGGCATTTTCTGTTCACACAAGAGCTTGGATTCCTGTAAGCAAATGTGAAAAAAGTTTGATAATATTTCAACAGTTACTTGCATATGCTGTGCAAAGTGGGACGCTTTTTTGAAAAATCTGCGAATCTTTAGGCAATCTTTGCAGCTTGCAAATCTTTGAAGAATTTATTAAATTAATACGGTTCATTCTTTGTTTTGGACAAAAATATTTTTATAACGTTAAACCTGTTTAAAATTAATTGGATTTTGAAGACAAAAATGAAACTAACTTAATATGCTGCATACTAGGGCCCTTTTAAACCCATGATTTCATACGAACTCACTCGGGATATGCTACCGTATTGTTTATGTGTTTTGTTTTTTTGTTATGCTTTTGTATTTTATAAACCGGTTACTTTGGTTGGATATTTTTTAGTAATTACGTTCTTTTTCAGAACAAAATTCGATGTCAACATTTGTAAATTTACAGTCAAACTTCTTCTGCACCTGCTTCCACTTTCGATTGTTCGAAGAATCTGCATTAGGACTAATCTATAATCTAATCAGCAAAGTGGGATTCTCATTGATCATCTACTGTATTTACGCATTTCTCATATATAGTATATTATATAAATATATTACTATCATTACACTAATACTGATAGTATTTCCTTTGAATTTGTATACGGTAGTTATAATAGTATATATTATATACTACATAATATGAATTGATATATGTTTCCTTGTTCTTATCATATACGTAATATATATATATAATAATATATATAATAATATATATAATATATAATATATTATATATATAGTAATAGGGTTAGTTGATGTGATATAATATATTATATATATATATATATATATATATATATATATATATACTGATATATATTCTATATATATATATATTATATATATATATATATTAGTATAAAGTATATATATAGGTTTTATATTATATATAAGGTATATAGTATATAATATATAGTTTAATGTATCCTCAATGCATAATTGTTTCTTGAACCTAACGAAAGGATTTTCTTCCCGACACTACGAGATACTAATACAGGTTTCTTATGACAATTGGTTGCACTCCCTACCTTTGCATAACTTGCTTTGGAGAAAGAGGAATGCTCATGTTCTGTCAACAACTTCAGAACAAATTAGACTGGAATTTAAAGGCAAAGAGCAAAGTGCAAAGTGAAGGTAGGTGTGAAACTACGCCTACTTTCGTGGTCGAACAAAGGACAGACAACGCATCGACAGTGAAGTGGTTGGCACAATAAGCCTCTTTCGCTGAGCAGCTTTCAAGTTATAGCCCGCGGTCGTGGAAATCCACGTAGGCTTAAATGACCGTCGACCTGGGTCGGCCTATCCGTAAAGTTAGTAATATTCTCGCAGTGATGTGTTCTTGAACTAACAAGATATTCCTCAACAGCTAGAACTATAAGTATTTATGACAATTGGTTCGCCTCCCTACCTTTGATAACTGCTTGGAGGAAAGAGGAATGCTATTTGTCAACAATTAGACCAAATGAACTGAATTTTGAACAGGCCAGACAGGAAGCTAAGCGAAGTAGAGGGAAACTCGATAACTTGTGTCGAACATTAAGAAACAGACACGCATCGCAGTAAAACTTGGTTGACAGTAAGCTCTGTAAATGTTGTTTCAAATTGTATGCGGGTGTGGATACAGTAGGCGTAATGCCGTTGATACAACGGGATCGCATAAAAGGAAATAACATATATCGGACAATTGCATACTACCACTTGCCACCAATGAGTACATACAAATATAATTAGGAGGCGTCCGCATTTTGCCAGAACAATTGAATTGATACACGAGATTTTTTAAATCAAAAACGAAGCGATGTTGTTTTTGTACCTGCTGGAGCTTGAGACGTAGTAAACATCGCCTGGCTGTTATATGTACGCTGCCCGATGTGAGACTTCTCAATACAGGTAGCTCTAAAAAAAGACCATAAGTTAGTTTCCAACCGACTCAAGGGGCGACAATCACGCATCTGGCAAATATGTGCCGGAACTAATAAAACGCAGGAAGATCTTCAATTCACAATTCCTCAAACAAGAGAAGCTGGTTGCTGGTTCGACCTGCAAGTCTGAAGGCTGATGAGAAAACCATTTGCAAGCTTGGGGGCTCATAGCAAAAGAAAGCGCTGTGACAGGCAGTTGGACACCTGAACACACACGAACCTATGGAAACTAATACATCTGCATAAAGGTGCGCACGTATATTTGTGTTTTCACAAAGGAGAGAAACGGTTTTATATCCGGTTTTCATGTCAGGGTAAATTATTTTAGATATTGGAATGACCACACCTCGCTTTGAAGCCCTCCACTGCTTATGGTCTACTCCAATGATCTCTGACATAGTTTATAATATACTATATTATATATATATATATTACTATATATATATATATATATATATATATATATATATAATAATATATATATATATAGCGCTATTGATTATAATAATATATAATATACTATATATATATACAAGTGTATAAAAGTCTATAAAAGTCTAAAATTTGACCATAAACAAGGAATTGCAGTTATTTGTTAGTGTCACGCATCTTAAAATGTAGTGAGATGCGTATGGTCACTCCCGCACCCGGGACCCAAGCCGATCTGATTCGTTTGAGGCCATACAGACATGCAAACAAAAAAAAAACAAAAACGATCAAAACGCGCCTATTAGAGGTCTAATGAAGATAGTTAAAAACAATAATCTTTTTTTATTTATAAGGCGATGATCATTACCCTCGGCAATCAAGCCGTAACATTTAACTTGATGCGCTTGTGTACGTGGACTTTTTCTGCCGCAAGCTCAGATTCCGCAGCCGGAGAAACGCGCAGGATGCGGATCTTTAATAATGTGCTGATGCTCTGCGGATGTGCGGATGCGGATCTTACCTGCATCACTAATATATATTATATTCAATATATACTATATATATATAATATGATATATTATATATCTATAGCTATATAATCTATAGTATATACTGTATAGCTAAGTATATACCTATTAGGCCATATAGGGTACAAGTATCGGATAATCGGTATCATGCGTATCCAGGCAAAAATCTTGGTATCGCGGTATGGCAAGAAAAATAGCGAGTAAACTTGTATCGGTATCGGCCCTCAATTTGGTATCCGGTGGCAACACCTAACTATATAATATTATATTATATATATATTATAATATAAATATTATATATATATAATAATACCATATTTATATATATACTTATATAATATATATAATATTATATATATATATTCATATATAATAAGTTATAATATAAAGAAATTGAAATCGGAAGTCCACGGCAACTATTTGTTGAACTGG
>JABUQX010055490.1:0-21430 GCA_015478945.1 Trachelipus rathkii
ATACTTAATGTCTTCGGGTTTTGATTGTTATTCAGCAATTTTTGTAATGCAAAAATAACAGTCCATTGCGTGATACTTTGGTTCACTCCATACCGTTGGAATTGCAAAATTGCATATGTTGGACGTCCTTTATAGCCAACACTAAGTAATGTTACACAAGACGCACAGCAAATTTGAGGTGCCCAAGATTTATCTTGAACACCAAAGCTTAATTTCAAAATAAGTTTATATGCGTTTTTTTTTTTATTAAGGAGTAATATTCCTCATTTGGGACTTCAACGTTACCTCACCACAAATGTAACAAATTTGTTTGGATCATTTTTACAATTTCGAGGCATTTTAATTAAGGTATCTTGTCTGTAAGGGAAATTAAATAATTTTGAACGTATATATAATATATATATATTAATATATATATATTCTATATTTATATATATATATATATTATATATAATAATATATATATATATATATATATATATATATATAATCAACAATATATTAATATCACACTTCACATTCAACGTCCAGATACAAACTGAAGGCAAATGACTCGTGAAAAACGTCGGACCGAGGTTTATTTTTATCGAGTTCGCAACATGTTTTATCATGTTTAGCGTTTATTTTATCTATTTTTTTGTCCTACTTTATTATACGCTTTATATTGCTGGCGATCACCTTTTTTTTCCATAAAATCGCAAGAAAAATAGTTTAAACAAAACAAGACATTTTGCACTCTGTGAATTAGATTGTTAGTTAGTTTATGAAATATGTAAAATTGCAAAAAAAATTAGCCCGTTTGTGCAAATTTGGAGGTTATATTCGTTTTCAGCGTACCGAAATACATAAACAGTTCATGATATCCATTTAACAAAATTTCTGTCGTCCAGTGTAATCAACCATATAAATAAACTAGCAGCAGATTGGAGATGAGATGCGCAATATACAGATAAAAAGAAAAGTTAGTCGAAGAACATGACAAATCGACAGTAAAGCCTCCCCCCCCCCACCACCGTTACATCCCTTTAAGTGATAACCTGTCGTAGTTAAAAAAAAAAATTTACCCCATGCGATTTTTTTTTATAATATTATAATTAATAACATACCGTATGTATCACAATTATTTCTTTGCTGTATTATATTTAAATTAAATCTTTTACTTAAATTACTTAACTTAATTCAACTTTTTAAATATATTATTGTATTTAAAAGGTAATTCGAAACTGAAGAGGTAGTAATTGCAGATGAGCCACCTATCAAAAGGAAAGAAAAGCGTATTCGCCCAACATAAAGAATGAAAGAAATTCAGAAAACGATATTATAATTAGTGAATATAAATAAGGATAGTCTTCAAGTTGAGAAAGAAAAATACGAATTGTTGGACACACAAAATGAAATTGTAGAAATGGTCAAAAGCTTTGATAATTACAGATTGAAAAAAAAATAGAGTTCCTGAAAGAAATGAAGAGCACCTTACAAAGATCCTTTCAATCTTAGAAAATAAAAATGAAACTAAATTGTTGATATATATATATATATATATATATATATATATATATATTATATATATATATATATATAATATATATAATATATATATATATTATATATATATATATATATATATATATATATATATAATATGTAACAAAGTGATAATAACTCACCTTTATTAATGGATCGTCCCAATCAAGACACATCTAGCTGATACCCGAGATCTGGACCTGAGTAATAAACCTTTAAAAACCAACAGCACAAATTCAAATAACATATACTAGGAGTTTTTGCCACTCCGTATTAGTTCTAAATTGGCCACAAAATAATAAGGGGTTAAAGACCCTAAAATATCAATCATGAAATGATGTACCAAATAAATCTCGAATATCAAAACAGTACTAACACGGTGCAAAGGGTTCAAACTCTATAACACATATCTATAAGAAAATATTTATTAAATAAATAAATGAAAAATATATAAATTGGTTCCAATATGAAAAACTAATGACGTCAAATCCTATACCCCCAATCAAATAATAATTTATTATGAGACAGGAAAGTATAGCACATGACAAACAAAAATATCTAATACTACTAAGATAAAAACGAAAATATTATCACAGGATCCAATCCTATATCTCCAATTGTATGATGGGGTTATCATACAAGAGAAAATGTATAGCAAAGGATAAAATATATAAGCACTAAAATATTATACGTTATCACAGTAATGTAATGGATATCTGATACTATAAATCCGATTGTATAACATACGAATATCTTATACAAAAGAAAAGGTATAGTAAGAGAAAAAAATAAATAAATAAATGTTTAAAATTCAATACTACTGTTAATACCAAAATAAACAAACTAAATTCTGATAGTAACACTCTACCAAATAATAAAAATATTATTCGACTAAAAATTGTTAGTAAAAAAGACAGAATAAACTACTCAAATATATAAATGAATGAATATTTCGACTAGGATCAATTAAACAAAGACTACACTTCTGGTCCTGATATTCTCAACTGAATAATAAATAAATATTATTCAATCAAAATTATTAGCAAAAGAACTAATAAGTTAAACAAAAAATAAATAAATATTCAATATTTTAATCAGGACTAAAACAGTATTAATCCTAATACTCTCGATTAAATAATAAAGGCAGAATCACCAATTAAGTGATATTTGTCACTATAACAAAGGTCTCTGTAATTATCCTCAAGAATTCTACCAAGAGAAGATAGGAAAAATACCCTATGATCATGGGCACTTCCAGGAAAACCAACATTTATATAAGCAAATACCTTATTTGCATCATAAACTGCCATTAAAATAACGCTATGATTTATTGTTCGATCTAATTAATCTTTTTGATGCTCTTCTGGTGCTTTAATTTTTATGACATCCATCTAGAGACCCAATAACCCCTGGAAAGTCTGCTAAAGATTTAAACTCTATTACATCAACTCTTTCCAAAGATGGCCATTTTATGAATAAATTTAATTTTTCATTGATAATAATGTCAATAACTAACTCAATATGTTTATGAGCACTACTTTTGGTGATTCCCAATTGCTCTGCTATTTGTGTGAATGTACATTGCCTACCTAAATACCATAAAGTAATCATTTCTGACACTTACATTTAATCCTGGATTGACTACTGCTTTCGGGAGAGGAGTCTCTCCTGGAGTGCTGCGCGCATTACCGAGGTAATTCTCTTTGGCATGGCATGAAGGCGTACATTCCATATACTTTCCCTTCAACTAAACCTAACCTTGTTCTCGAGCTATTCACCACAGGCATTTTGAGCAAAATATCTCAAGGCCGACGGCCTCAGGGTAGAAATATCATGAAACCCATTCTATACATATCTCTCTCTCTCTCTCTCTCTCTCTCTCTCTCTCTCTCTCTCTCTCTCTCTCTCTCTCTCTCTCTCCCCGAAATCGTGCAAAATCTATTTTCCGCGACACTAAGAACTCTTATCCGCAGAAAATGCAATAATCTTACTAATTCTTCTTCCTCACACATCCCTTCTGGCATCTTTCAAAAAATGTTAACTCTAAAAATTGCTTCTTCCATTTTCCCTTCTCTAGTATTCCGACGGCACAAGTACTTTCCGATAAAGCTGAATTTTTCTCTCAAACCTATGCTTCTAATTCAATCTTAGAAGATTACAGAGCTATTCCTCCTTCTCCATCTCACTCCAACACATTTATCATCAATATTGTCATTTCCTCTAAAGATGTTTTTTTGTGCTCTCTCATAACGTAACACTATGAACGCCTACAGTCTTGTTGGTATTCGTTCTGTAGTTCTCAAAACTTGTGTTTCTGAGTTTGCTCCATGGATGCCTTGGTAAATTATTCTGTCTATCTTTCTACTTCGACCTTCCCTTCATTCTGGAAACGTGTTTGTTCTTCTTCTCTTCGGCATTTCAGTGAATCTCTCTGGACATATCGGAAGCTTTCGATAGAGTCTGGCACAAAGCTTTGATTTCTAAACTTCTCTCATTCAGTATCTATCTTTTTGTGACCTCTCTGATTTCCTTTCCGGTCGTCCTGTAACATATGTTGTATACCGCCACCGTTCATTATTTATTTAAATCTATAAATAGTAATGTTCCTTATAGTTTTGCTCAATCTCCAACTCTCTACTTTTCAGAAATGATCATCTTTCTGTTACTTCATCACCTATCCACTCCTATGCCGACGACTCCCCCCTTCATTATGATAGACTTACTGTACTACTCAAGAATAATTAGCTCACGCTAGGAAGGGGACCTTGGGGCTACTAATCTCGGATCTTTCTCGAATTTGTATTTGGGCATTGAGAACATGGTTGTTTTCATTGCCTCAAAAACTCTGATTCTCCATCTTTCTACTCGGTATAATCTTTTACACAATTCAATCTCTTCGAAAACACACCACAGAACTCCAATCTTTGTCTGTCTCTAATATTCTTGGTGTTTCTTTTTTCTCGTGACCTTAATTGAAAGGGTCACATTATTTCTCTCCCTAAGCAAGATCTAAGAGGTTGGGTGTTCCGAGGCGCATTCAGAATTTCTTCAAGTCGCCACAATTGCTTGCTCCTTATAAGGGGGTCGTTGGCCCTTGTATGGAGTATGCCTCACACATTAGGGTAGTTTAACTCACAGCTCTTTTTGAAAAGGTGGAGTGAGAGGCTTTTCGTTTTCCCAACTCTTCAGCTCTCTCTCTCTCTCCTCTCTCTCTCTCTCTCTCTCTCTCTCTTTCTCTCTCTTCTCCTCTCTTCTCTCTCTCTCTCTCTCTCTCTCTCTCAGTCTCTTTTTACCCGTCGAATTGTTTCTCCCCTCTTTTTTTTCTCTCTCTCTATTACAGCGGACACTGATCTTCTGAACTTTTCAGTCGCATACCTCTTCCATTGAGAAAGGCTCGTGCGACACGCCTTTCTGCACAGTCTCATCCTTTCTCTATTCAACTCTCCGACTCCAGACTTAGCCGCCATGCTCAATCTTACACTGGTTAAGTTAGGAACACACACTCTATCTATTTTCCCCAACTACTTTTGACTTACACAATTTTCAAAAGCTGTGCATCGGGGCATGTCGGCCTTTTATTTTACTTTGCCAATGGCCTTTGGTTTTGCCCTCCCAGAGTATATATATATAATATATATATTTATATATATATATATATATATAAATATATATATATATATATATATATATATATATATATATATATATATAGGTGAAAACCAGTTTAAAACCAAATCCATATCTCCAAA
Source organism: Trachelipus rathkii (assembly GCA_015478945.1). Taxonomy (NCBI): domain Eukaryota; kingdom Metazoa; phylum Arthropoda; class Malacostraca; order Isopoda; family Trachelipodidae; genus Trachelipus; species Trachelipus rathkii. The sequence continues at coordinate 5,274 of JABUQX010055490.1, forward strand.
CACTACAATAGCTACAGCGAAAAGGAATACATTTTGGAATCCTGGTAAAATTTTAGTTCGGAAAATGAAAAAAAAGAAAAAAATTAATTGTTAAATAATTATAGTAATATGAGCGAGAAAGCCTATTTAAGACCTTATACGTTACTCGTAAAATAAATAGACTTTTTAGTATAGTTAAGTTTTTTATTTTTTTAACTAAAGAATACCCCAAAGGTTATACCGCCACGATGGCAGGAGTCGGGGTCTCTCGGCCTTCCGGGAAACTACGGGGTAGGACTAATTCCCCCCCTCCGGGAGGGTCTCGGAACCCCCGCTCTTTGGTATTTGGGTGTCGGCGGGGGGTTCCTCCGCCCCTCCCTACGGGGTATGGAAAACGTCGCCCCCCCTTCGTGTTTCCCCGGTCGGGCTGGCGCCCCTACATTGCCGTGTAATCCTTTACAAAATAATATATATATACTATAGTATATTATAATATATATATATATTATATATATATATAGTATATATTATATATATATATAGTATATATATATATATATATTATTTTTACATTATACATAACTAGGAATTTTACAAGGATTCCAAAAAATGTATTCCTTTCGCTGTAGCTATTGTAGTTTTTGAGATGTATTTTTTTACAGTTTCCGCAAGTAAAATTTTGCCAGGATTTCCAACAATGTAATCCTTTCCTGTTAGCCATATGAAGTTTAGGAGAAATGGCTCTATTTTAGACGAGTAAAAAAGAAAATACACCATATATATATATATATATATATATATATATATATATATATATATATAAATATATATAATTATATATATTATATATATATATATATATATTATATATATATATATATATATATATATATATAGGGCAGCCTCTAGAAGAGCCACAACTATCAAACTACAATAGCTACAGGGAAAAGGAATACATTGACTGGAAACTGGCAAAAATTTTACCGAGGAAACTGTATATAAAATAAAAAAAAAAAAAAAAAAATCATTATCTCTGAAAACTACAAAAGCTACAGGTGAAAAGAAATACATTTTTGGAACCTTGTAAATTTAGTAGGAAAATGTAAAAAAAAAAACAAAAAACAATTTAAACATAAAAATTGGCTTATTTTTTTTTTTGGGGGGGGTGCTGGACATAGTATATATATATATATATATATATATATATATATATATTATATATATATATATATATATATATATATTTATATATATATATATTATTTTTGGAAGGTATTTACACGGCAATGTAGGGGGCTCGGAGCCGAACGGAACACAGGGGGGACGTTTTCCATACCCCGTAGGGGAGGGCGGAAGGAACCCCGCGACACCCAATACCAAGAGCGGGGGTTCCGAGACCCTCCCCGGAGGGCGGAATTTAGTCCTACCCCGTAGTTCCCGACAAGGCCGAGAGACCCCGACTCCGTCCATCGGTGGGTATACCCTTGGGAATTCTTTAGTAAAAAAAGAAAAGCAAAATTTTATAGAAAGTCTATTTATTTTAACGAGTAACCAATAAAAGGTCTCTTAAATAGGCTTTCTAATCATATTACTAAAATATCTATAAAAAATATTTTTATTTTTATTTTTTTTTTACATTTTTCCTAACTAAAATTTTTGCCAGGGATTCCAAAAATTGTTTTCCTTTTTGCTGTAGCTATTGTACGTTTTTGAGATTATAATTTTTATTTTTATTTTTTATTTTTTTTTAACATTTCCGCACTAAAATTGGACCAGCATTCCACGCAATGTTTTCCCTTTTCCGGGTTAGCTGTTAAGGTTTTGAAGATATGGATTGTGGCTCTTATAGAGGCTGACCATATATTATATATATATTACTATAGATATATAATATATATATATAATATATTATTATATATATATAATATATATATATATATATAGTGAAACTAAGAAAGTTACCCGCATTGTGATATCTGGAAAACTAAGATAGATACAAGAAAACTTATCACATATATGGGAATCAGCGTATGAAATTTGTATGGAAAATGAAAAAAAAAATTTAATTTTTTTTTTAATTTTTTTTTATATCTCCAAAACTACGATTGGTACAAGAAAATTAATAACATATTTAAAAACAGCGTATGAAATATGTATGAAAAAAAGTTTTTTTTTTTTTTTTAACTTTAAAAATAATACCCCCCGTGGTAAACCGCAAAGATGCAAAAGAGTCGGGTCTCGGGCTCCTGGGGGACGACGGGGTTGGCACTATTCCCCCCCTCCGGGGAGCGGTCTTCCCGGAACCCCGCCCTTTTGTATTATGGGTTGTTCGTCGTAGGGTCTTCTCGCGCCCCTTCCCCTACGGGCTATTCGGAAAAAGCGGTCCCCCCTCTGTCCCACTGGTTCGGCTCGAAAGTCCCCCTAAATTATAAGTATTATATTAACGTTGTCACATATATGTTCTTTTTAGTTTTTTCTACCTATCGTAGTTTTTGGAGATATAAAAAATAAAAAAAAGATAAATATAATTTTTTTTTTTAATTTTCCATACAAATTTCATACGCTGATTCCATATATTGTTATCGAGTTTTCTGATGACTATCTTAGTTGTTCGAGATTATCAATGGGGGTAACTTCTTATAGTTATGCAATTATTATATATTATCATAAATATAATATAATATATAATATATATTATATTATATATATATAATATATAATATATAATATATATATAATATATATAAATAATATACAATTATATTATATATTATATTGTTAATTGTGAAAAAAAAACATATAAAACATTTTGTTTTATTTTAAAATAAATTATACTGATCTTCATTTCGGCGCTATAACAAATTTACAAAAACTAGAGAAATAAACACTTTCATTTTTCAAACTTTTGAATTTGTTTTTGTCTCTGATTTTTAGCCAAACGTACGATGTGATGAAGTAAAACAACAACCTTTCAAATGGCAACACTGTAATTAGACGCCATTATGTTATTATAGAATTAGTCAGTTCGTTCACTCGCTCAGTCGTCTTGCTGTGAGGTTGTAACAAAATTACTCTTATATTAGGCTATATAATGCTTTTTTTAAAACATTATTGAACCATTGAACGATTATTGCATCTATTAATCATATATATTTACTAATTCGTTAATTACCAAGTCATCGAAAAGTTTTATAACTAAACCTTCGACTCCATTGGATTATTCCTTGTTCACGTGGTCAATTAATGAGTGCCTATCTATATACGGTAATGATTGCCAAGATTTTACGAATTTCCAAGTGAATTGTCCTTCGAATCGAGACCTTGGTAAATTAATAGTGGAGTTCAAAAGATTCTAGAAAAAATATATCTTTTAAAATCAATCGATGTTTTGAGATTCCTAAAAGCAACCCAGCCAAATGTTGTTAGTAAAAAATTGCCAAAAAATTTGCGATATTTTTAAAAGCGACAGAATTCGTTGTTTTCATATATATATTTTTTTTCGTTCGAAAAGTCAGTAAGGTTATGATAAGTTTGCTAAGTAGACAGATTTATTGTGTATAATTAACAAAACTTATCATAACCTAATTTTAATGGGTCCCAAAACGAATTTGAAAAAAAAAAAAATATTGGTATATTGATTAAATTTATATATGAGAGCTTTAGCACCACTGTTTTAGTACTTTTACACATGGACGAAAGATATAAAAAAAACGATTATCGGAAAAAAATATCGGTATTTCGTTAGAATCTGTTGAACTCTATTACTAGATTTAGGAATCTGCAGCTTGTTGAAGCTAGATTTACATCCTAAAATTTCTCTAATTTTCGCTGCAGCGAATCATGAATAGTCAAGTGAACTAAAACAGTAAATTAATATGAATACCTTATACATTTGTTCACAAATTATTACTTACGCGTTTTATTGATCATTATCTGATCATTAATTGAGTTTTAAATAAGGCAAATTAAATATTTATTTATCGTATTTTCGATGATTCCAATAATTTTAATGATGGTTGCTGACAAAATCTTTAAAAATAAAATTATTTGATGTATTAAATTAATTGATTGATTAAATTAGATAAACATTTACGTTTGCTAATATATGTCGGATGACATCCGATCGTTCCACGGAAATCAAGAAACTTAGAAATTTGCCAGATTTTCTGACCATCACTTCAGCCGGATGTTATTCCAGATTTTCTTGGAACGACCACCGTAAGATATATTTCTTCGTGTGCAATTTTCCTCTTCTTTACTTAAGCCGTTTTCGTTTTGGCTGTAATATTCTTAGCCGAAAAATAAGAACGTTCTCAAGTTTGCGTTCGTTTTGTCAAATTTTCTGAAAAATTGGTCAACATTCTCACCAAACGTAAGAATTTTGAAAAATTCCCTAAGATTGCTATTTCCCTCCCTATCTTACCGAAAGTGTAATTTTCTTACGAAAAATGTAAACAGAGGAAAAATGACGGCAGAAAGTCATGCAATTTTTTTATTTTTTTTTATTTTTTACAATGGAATTAATTTTTTTTATTAATGACTTTAAGAGTAATGAGATTGTCAAATATTTGTGTGATATTCACAATTTCAATTCTCCTTTTAAATAATCATAAGAAATGCAATGATAATGTTTTCACTACGTGGTAGGCCCGTTTGAATTTGTGACACCTGAAGATGCTTCCTTGAATAAAGATGCTTCCTTTAATTTTCAGCTTTGCAAATTTTTGATGAAAAAATCTGTGCCATCCATGTTTTGTGATTGTGTGTAGTCTAATAACTGCATCTTTATATAAAAATAGGCACGACACAGTACTATGACATAACCCTAGAGGTGTATGGTATAACTATATAGCAGCAGCCATTGCTTAGGTGATGGAAATTTTTTTGAAATACGTGAAGTGAAAAAGAGAAAGTAAAAAGTGTTTTCTTGTACTCTGGTGAAAAAAGAATGAAATATTTTGTAATCGAGAAACAATTTATCAAATCTATGTCTGCGATGTTGGGTTAGAAGACATTGGAAAAATAGGTGAAAGTAGACCATCACATGTATCTCCCTGTGTTCCTGAACCTGTACCGACAAGTATTTATATATATATATATATATATATATATATATATATATATATATATATATATATATATATATATTATTATTATTAAAATCAATGTTCAGGACCCACAAAATGCTCACAGGGAAAAGGGAGAACTGGGTTGAATAATCAATCATATAAATATACTAGCAGATTGGAGATGAGATGCGCAATATACAGAAAAAGAGAAGTTAGCCGAAGAACATGACAAATCGAAAGTAAAGCCTCCCCCTACCCACCGTTACATCCCTTTATGATCACTTTTAAGTTCTGTTATGATTTTTTTTATGATTATTATTATAATTAAGAAAAAACCGTAGGTAAAACAATTATTTCACTTGTATCATCAATTAGCAATTTTATTGGAACTGTCAAGACCTCTTTTCGTCTGAGCCACCAACTCTGTAAAATATACTTAGGTACGAGAACAAAGTGGCGAGTATGCTAATAACTATTCAGAAAGCAGTCTTGCAAAGGACATTTATTACAAAGTAACTGAGAAGTGAGAACTTGCTGATAATGCTCTCGTTTTTATTGTCATAAATTCAAAAATTACAATCTTAAAAAATATTCAAGACAGATGGAAGCAGGCTATGAAAATATCGCTTGATAGGGGAAAGCTAGAAAAAAAGGTTTTCACTTTAAAACTTGACAATTTTTTTGCACCCTCAGTTTCGTGTAAAATTGTGCTTTGTTGTGAGAAAGGCTGCATTATAGACTGCTAAAAGGGGGCTCATATTAAATGTATATGTCGTAAAGTGTTAAAGATATTTAAAATGATCTTGCTTTTATTAAAGGTCAGAGAGACAAGACTGGTTATATTGTATCACATTAAAATGGTCTGCCAGATTTGCCTAAGCATTATACACAAATCAAATAGCAGAACATGATTGGAGAATACTTTCTGAATTTAAGAAGATGAGTAAGTCAGATGTTTCAATATTTCCAAATGAAGTAATTTTCTACACTGATGATGAATAAGAAATGACTGATCCTGAAGATGGAAAGAATGAAAGATTTTGAATGTCATTAGAAGTACATCTTTTATTTCAAATTAAAAGGATCAACATAACACAATGGAAATATGCAACGTTGCTCTGCAGAGAATCAGGATTGGTTTTGGCCTACGTACCGAAGCTACCATTAAAACTAAACCTTTAACAGATGCTGGGACAGTTACGGAAGAAGAATAGACATTTCATTCATTCATTCACTCATTCATTCTTTCATTCATTCATTCATTCATTCATTCATTCATTCATTATGATAAAGGAGGTGTATAGTTACAACATGGTAGGACAAAATTATTTTACCTTACTACGCCAGTATTAAAATCAAATAGTCTAAGAATTATCCATAAATGAAAGGTTAACAAGATATTTTATTTACAATAAAAAATAAAAATTTGGATTTCTCGAATTTTATTTAAAATATCAATATCGTTATCGCAAGCTCGGAATTTAGAATTTATCGATTCATCGGTTATTGTCTTATCGGCGATAAATTTGTAGCTAGTTATCGGAAATCGGTTATCGATGATGAGGTTTCCGTTTTCGATTTATTGGTTATCGTGATAATTTTTTTCGTTATCGTGCGCCCACCTATGCCTGTGAGTGGAAATCTCTGAGTTCACCACGAAAACCTTGAATTAATAATGGCAATAGTGATTGTTGGATACTACCCTACACTAAATCTTACAATACAACATTTTCTCAGCAGCTTCATAAAATTTTGGATGAAGAATGGAATTGTTTGAAAATTGACTTGTGAAAAAAAAATATGGACCTACTAAAAACTGAGTAAGCTTTATTTTATCTTGAGATTTCGCCATTTATAAAAAACGATGAAAACTTGAAGAATTAATGCCAAAGTTAAAGCGCTAATTCAAATGCGGATGTAAGTAATTAACAAGGAATAATAAATTAAACCAGAAAATAAAATTTAAAATTCTTTGTATTCTTAATTTTTTTTTTTTTTTTTTTTTTTTTTTTTTTTTTTTTTTTTTTTTTTTTTTTTTTTTTTTTTTTGATTTTTTTTTTTTTATTAATTATTTTTATATCATGTAAAACCCAATTGACTTGAATAACTCATAGAGTAATTTCCTTTTAAAATAAAATTTAATATACAAAAGATTGGGAATAAATTTGGTAAACAGGTTTTGAAACAATTAAACTATTTATTTTTTTAAGAATTTAAGAACAAACCTTTGAAATATCAAATATAATAAAAGTTTTTTTTTTTTTTTTTGTTTTACATTTCTCTAATATATATATATATAATATATTATATATTATATATATATATATATTCTATATATATATATTATAATAATATATATTTATGTAGATATATATTTATTTATAGAATATACTATATAATATATATATATCTATTTATATATATATATATATATATATATATCTATATTATATATATATATCATACTATATATATATATAATATATATATATATATTATAATATAAATTACTATATATATTATAATATTTATTATTTATATAATTATATATAGTATATATATATATATTATATATATATATATTATATATATATATATATATATATATATATTTTATATATATATCATATATATTTATACTATATATTATATATATATAATATATATTATATATATATATATATTATATTATATATATATATATATATATATATATATATATATATATATATATCTATATATTAATATATATATATATATATTATATATATATATATAATATATATATATATTATATATATATATATATATATTATATATATATATATATATATATATTACCAACTCCCAGTAGGGTTTTAGCCCTGTCAGTTAGACCAGTATCTTCCTTCTCGCCACAAAACTCTTGAATCCTAGAGCACGTAAAAGGAAACTATTTCTGGGCAATGGTTTTTCTACGCCGTCCTTCAGTTATACACCCTCAGGTAGGGTTTTGCCCTTCAGTGAAATTAACTTCTTCCATTTGGCCTCGAAACTCGTCCTCTCAGAGCTCTCCAGAAGATCGTGCTTCTAGGCGCATAAGATTCTAAAGCTGGTCCAGTAGATCTATAATCAGAAAAGTAAAGAACCGGGTTGCTAACAAGTTTATTTCTGGCTTATAAAAGTAAAAAACTCTGAAAACGGAATGCTTGCATTGATGATGTAAAATGTTCGTTTTGCGATCCATCTAAGCTAGTTTTTGGTGCTCTAACAGAATTGCTTTGATACATTTACTCTACACATTTTATAGGTAGTGTGTAAATAGTGCCAACAGTTTCTATTACGCACGTGGAAAGTTAATCTTTAAGTTGCAGAAACATAATTTCACTCCCTTTGCGCGAAAGGCTTACGAACTTTATTTTGGAATAAAAGTTGCGAGGCTAAGATAAATCATAGTTACCTCACATTTGTTGTAAAACTTCCGTAACATTGTTATCAAATTGGTTAAAAGGTTAAGAGCATAAAATGCGTTTCGCAGTACCAATAATTTGATGAGAACCAAAGGACCATCTCACGCTTGTTATTTTTGCCTCACTAACATAGCAGGTACTGGATCAAAGTCAAAGTATACTGTGAAATATCCTAATTTGCCATCACCTAAAAGGCCTGTCAAACATAGTGATCAGGTTCCTATCCCTAATCCACAAGCATCTTGGACTTTGTATGAAAGAAAACGTGAATTGACTAATTTTCAACCTGAGGAATTTACGTCCTGCACTGCAGATCGACAATAATCATTGTTTGAAGCATCAGGATGTTCAGCATAGGCGCATCTTATTTCACATGGTGAATTTAATGACCTCATTCGAGATTTAAATTTATAAAAATCTCGGTCAGAACTTTTAGCATCCCGATTGAAAGGATGGAATGTACTAAAATCACTTACTTCCGAAACCGTCACATAGGATTAACAAATAATTTTTTGCTGAAGAAAATTTAGTATATTGCTCGGATGTTACAGGATTGCTTGATGTTTTAGGTCATAACCATGATCCTAGCAATTGACGCCTATTCATTAACTCGTCTAAAAAAAATTTACAAGATGCTTTGATCCATAATGAGAACATGTGTCCATCTATACCCATAGGTTATGCCGTTAACATGAAATAATAATGCGAAAATTTGCGAGATATTCTAAAACATATTCATTATGGTCACTACTTGTTGCAGGAATATTGAGACTTAAAAGTAACAACTTTTTACAGCAAATTTCATAAACCCTTTCGCTACGAAAATGCAGGACACGAGGATTTTGAGGCAAAGTTCTTTTAAGGACTTCCACAGAGGCAAGGTGCTAAATTATCAAACCAGTAAAAGAAGAATAGAGCACTATTAATATCTTAGTTTCATTAATTCAGAGGAAATGCCCATAATTAATAAAAAAAATCAATAAAATGTATTTTTACTTCAATAAAAATTCACTACTGCCCAACTCAATAAAAGGTAATCCAATATTCTAGCGTATTTTTCCTGGCTAAGTACCAGCATTCGGAGACAAAGATTAGAATAATGATTAAACTTATATGTAATAATCTTACTAAACAAATAATGTAAGTTTTGTTTCATCAAAAGTTCTTCAACTGCGGATCCCTTCTTAAAATTGTCTGTAAACTAAAACTGCATCATCATAGGAATTTTTTCTTTACGCAGTTTGTGTAATTCTTTACTTTAACATAATAAAAATGTCAATAAAATACGTAAAATATATTAAGGATAAAACACAATTCAAAACGAGCAAACAGCACTCCATAAATCGGCAGACAAAATAAAATATCTTAGTAAAGTAAAATAATTCAAACTTAAGAGGCCTTATAGGTTCCCTTTCTTTAGCAGGACCTTCGTCATGATCATCGGATTTGCTCATGGCAGACCATATTCACTTCCAATTTATATCTATAAGCGATTTTCGACTTCAAAAGTCAAGGTCCAAGATCTTTTCCACTATCATACAATTAATTCATCTTTGTAAAACTTCTCCTCCAAAAAATTCTACTAAATACAAAAAGGAATTAATTTCTTCTACTTAACCAATTCATGGGACTATTCTCCTCTCCCTTATTTCTCCTTTATCATGGGCTTAACAACTATTATTTCTCTCACATCGTTTCCTGAGAAGGTCTAAGGAACCATCACTTTCACTCAAAATAAATTTTTAAGACCTCCTTCTAATAGTTTTAGTTGTTCTCCCAATCTAATATATATATGTATACTACGATAAATATATAATATAAGATATATATATAATATCTTACTATATATAGATATATATAATATATATATGTATATTATATATAGTACTATATATATATATATATAGTAATATAAATATAATTATATTGTATATATAGCTATATATAATCATATATCATACTTTACATATATTGCATCTAGTTGGGGAAGCAATGAGTCATTACACGGTTTCATCGTCTTGCCTTTATTACAAATTTGTCAATAATATCTTCGTAATCTAATTTAACGGTGAAATCATTTTCAATAGCAAGTACAGCAAAATGAATAAACCCTGTTGGGACTGGGACGAACGTAAAAATTTTTAAACCCTTCTAAGGGTGGAGAATGATCTTTCAGCTGAGCAGTTTGTCGCAGGATAAAAAAAATAATTTTATAAGCAATATTTAAATTCTGACATATATATCATGAAGAAGGCTTTTGTTATATAAAATATTTGTTTAATTGGGACAAGGTTTGAATGCCATTTATTTCAATTTGTTAAAAGCAAACATTTTTAGATGAAATGCATATCTCTCCAAATATCTTCTACGATCGGATTGGATAGATTTTTTGGTAATTATATTCGGTAATATATGAATTCGTCATCGTGCTGGGTCGGTTTCTGGTGACGAGAATCTTGATGATAGGAAAATCGTATACGGCGCTAGATCTCTTTCAAGCTGGACCGATAAGCCTACTTATCTGGAAATAAATTCGCTGTTACGTGCAAAACTTTTCGCCTATTTAAGTGTCTGTTGACAGTTTAAGCTCTAATATCGTTATTGAAGACGTGTGAGCCTCTTGAAGAATGAGCATCCTCGACTTGTGAATTTCCTCTTTTCAGAGTTTGAGTGATACATGTAGTCTTTTTGCGTAAGGATGTTTCAATTTTATCTTTGTGCAGCATAGTATCGTGCCAGTAGGTTCTAATGAAGACTTCTAAATTGTCATTAGACAGGTCGTTACACAGGGAGTTTACAAATTGAATAACCGGTGGCCACATCCATAGTCTTCAAGATTGCACTTTTTTTCTATTTACAGAACACTATGAGTACTTCACGAATTGGTTCCCATATTGCGACATAAAGAGTATTTCATAGGACCTCAATTTTTTCAAATTTCCCTTGCCTCTTGCTAAATGACTGGTCTCTCAATTTTTATCTCAGATTATAGCGAGTTTTAAAGCTTAACAATAGCTCCCAAACCTTTGTTTAGACTTTTAAAAGCTCCTGCTCGAGCTGACCACCTTGTCCACACTAGTGTTTTGACAGTATACTTTCTTTGAGGAATAGATTTCTAGATACCTCCCCAACTATGCGTAGAGCCCGAGAAAAAATTCATCAAGATCTGAACAAAGGAAAAAAGAACCGGCCTGTTACAACATGGTGGCACGACGCTAGACGCCCACTAAATTGAGGATTGAGCTGCTTGAACATGGTAATGAAATTGCTAGATGGATTACCTGTCTTTAATCCTTGTTTGCAGGCAGAACTATCTGCCTATATTAGCCGAATTATCGTACGGCTTGGCACCGACAAGTGCTTATGTCTAATACTTGTTTGCTTTGAGAAGACCTTCACTGCTTCCGCTATTCTTTACCTTTTGACAGTGATTTTAAATAATCCTAAATAGCTTCTTAGACTATCGTGTCTTGTCCTAAAGATATCTTGAACTGATAGCGAAGCGCAGACTGATCTTTATGAGCTGTAGAAGGTGTTGTGAGTTGGAAGATATCGTAACAATGATAAGATAAAAATCTAATTCTTATTTGCTGAATATCTTCACCGCTTAGTACCATTCTAACGCGAAGAAATTTTTGGATTTTTCGTTCTTCATAAGATCGTTCTATGTGACTAAATAAGAAAGTGTTCCTTTGCCAGAATTTTGACATTTTGCTTAGTTGAGGTGGATAATGTCACGACGTAAAGAAAGAGTGGTCAAGGTGTGCTGAGAAGTAGAGTGGTCTTCAGACACATTATAGGGCGTGATGAATTCCATTTCAAAACAGAGCCAGCTATTCAGTGCGTAATCAGCCTGGAGATGGTACACACGTGCACATCGTGAATGAAGAGGTATTCTTAATTACAACAATTAACCCTCTTTGTAGGTAACATTCTGCAAGATATTTCTCTACTTCTTCTAATATGAGCAGAGGTGGCAGGCTCGCGTTGTCCAACGTCTAGCTAATAGAATTACTTGGTCCCCGGTTGTCAGCAATGGCAACATACCATCACAGAATGGCGAAACGGACATTTTCAGTCTCAGTCAACGTACTTGTATTTAGGCTCATGCTTCCATCGTTAATCCTTCCTTGTTACAACTGAGATCAACAACCGCCTGCCAAAACGTTATACACGGACCACAAAAACGGCATCTGACTGTTGAATAGACACTAAATAAATAGCACGTTTCACAACATCTCCATCTCAAAAGTTTCGTTCAAACAAGGCCCCGCCACATGTTTAATCGTGGCGGGGCAAGGTCTCCGACCACCAACATCGGTGTTGAATGGTGTAAGAACATATACCATTGTCATTTCTTACCATCACTAATTAACCTTCCATAAAATGGATCGCCTTTTGGTATACGCAAGATTTATTTGTCTTGTGCTTCGTCACCTGGTTACTATTCTCGCAGTAGCGTAAGAAATCGATTGCTATGTTTCACGATTACCGTGGTTATCGTTTCATCAATGACTTCGAAATACTTCAGATGCATATCCGCAACTCACTGGACAGATTCTTTTGATCTTGTGATAAAGAATGATCTTCTCTTCGTAGTATAAAGTATAACACTCATTTTCCTTCTCCCATTTGCACTCTGCTTTATTTTACGGGAATTTCGCCGATCACCATTTCGACATCCATAGTAATATCAAAACGGCTACGTACTCACTTACTTGTTTAAAGACAATAAATAAGCTGTTCCTACTTCTGAAACTCATTTATCTTAACTATTTTAATTCTTGAATAATCATCCCGACCGATGCACTTAATTATGTATCAGCCTAGAGCTAGTAGGCCTGTCAGGCTTAGCATATAAAAAAAATATACTATATTTTAAACTCACAAAGCAAAACCGCATTAAATATCGGGCAAAATGAACTGAAAGATATCCAAACTCAATACTGATCTAAAATGAAAAAGAAAAGGCCAACACCTAATGATCAAAAAGGAAATCTATTTAACGTTTTTCTTTTTTTTAACACAAAACATTTTTCATTAGAAGAGAGAAAGGAAAAAAGATAGAGAAGGATTAATATATAACTATATACTTATATATATATATAAACTAAGTTATATATATACTATATATAAATATATTATATATATATAATAGTTATATATCATATCATTAATGATATATATATATATATAGCTGATAATAATTTACCTGGTGACTCATAATATATTTAATATTACGTTTTGAAATTGGTAGCGTCACTTTGCAACGATTGTAATTTGTCATTCCGGCATCATAGCATTTAACAAGGTTATGAATATCTAAAGAAAACACAATACGCAAACCCCGTTTCAAAACTGTTTTTCCAGTTCTACGCACTGATCGTCTCAAACTCGACATATAAGAATTTTTTCTAATAGTACCAGTACATTTGAATGTTTGAGCATTTATCAAGCCTTTTATAAAATAATCCCACTTCACATCTAATAGCCAACAAGATCAAAAAACAAGAACAAATTATCCAAATACATAAGACAACACCCAAATAACAATGTTGACAAGACAATCTATTCAGGCAAAGCTGCAAGCACAAGGCACAAAAAGTTGCAGCAATAATCATAACTATGGCGAAATATAATCATAAAACTACACAACACCATAAAAAAAAAACAATAAAAATAAACAAACCTATATAAAAAGTAAAAAAAAATACACCAAAAACTAATAACATATTAACTAATAATAATTAACAAAAAAATACAAAAAATAAAAATATAAAAAATTAATAAATATTTGTTAAAATAGAAAATAAATAACAATAATATTTTCTATTCTTAAAGAATATTAAATAATTAGATAAAAACAAATTAAAAGAATCAAAAATATAAAATAATCACAAACATCAATACATTTAACTTTAAATGCTAAATAACACAACCCATAAGATAATTATTAAAATTACGAAAAAAAAAAAAAACCACTAACGAATTATCGCCAGAACCCGAGCCAGGAGACACCGCGGCACGAGCCTGTGGAACCACATCAGACATATATATACGAGCATATATATCAAATAAAAATAAATAATAAAAAATATATAAAATAAAATAAAATAAAAATAATAATATTAATTAATCATTAAAAAAATACTATCATAAATAAAAAACATAATACAATATAAATGCTAAAATACACTAAGACATACATAACATATAAAAAGTCAAAATAAATCATCATAATACTATAATAAAAAAATACCCGCTTCTAAAGAGAATAGCAAAAATAAAAAAACAACATTAGCTAAGGACAAGAACTACATAAAAAAGATCGCGGCATAACAACTATCACATATTCCACCATTATAATACCTCCCAAGTTATCGGCCTCGAATACCTCTATCCATCCTGCGCAAGCGGTGCCTCCCACTCCTCCACTACCCATCATCATTATCCGTCATCAACCCCTTTTTCTCACCATAATATACCCGTTGGACTCCTTCTAATTTACTATCATCTATATCTGTATCCTCTATCTAATCACACGTCATATACGTTTGATTAAATCATAATCAATCAAAAATTCACATATTAACAAGGATGAAGATCAAATTAGAAGAAATATGATGTTTCCTAATTCAGTAAATAACTTGAGATTATACAAAATAAAAGCAAAATTAAATGTTTATGCAAGATACAATAACATTGGGTAACTAAATTAAATATGGAATATTAAATCATAAAACACCACACACAGAACAATAACATTCTTAACTAACCAGGACAAAGATCTCGAGCTACTCAATTTATACTAACGAGAAATGTAAAACAAAAAACCCAATCTATTCAGAGAGGAGTTAAATAACAAGCTTGTAGTCTCTCTAAATGGGCTGAAATCACTATTAGAGAGGGCTTTAATTATGTAATATACCAAGTTCACAATATGTAAAGGTTGTGAAATTACTTGTTTTCTGTTGTTGAATCTTGACAATTGTTGTAACTAAAGGTATGGTCTTCAGTATGTGAGTGGTCTCTAATAGCGGAATGGGAAGATGAATTCAACCAAGCTTTGGAACGAGTAGAAATGCCTCTGTGCTCATCGATCACTCACGTGGAATTGACATGCGAGGTGCTGCATTTAATAGCATACAGCTATAGACGAAGTAGAATTATAAATTATTCGAGTGATCGACAGAGCTGCAGGGACAGCACCTTATGGTTGCAAACATGAAGAGATCATGTAGCCCGAAGTTGTGAATACTGAAATATTAACTGTTCAATGTGGTATAATTAGCTACTTTGCATAATAGGTGAGTAGTGTCCTTTACGCAATTTCACGGAAATATGTCATTTAAAAAGGTAATTTTAATATTACAAACTGCACTTCAAAGCTGAATACGTTAGAGGCTTGGGTGTGTAACGAGTAGTCTAAAAAACTACACTTTATTATTATTTATTATACTAATAAAAAGTCGAAAGCATAGTTTGCAAAAAATTTAAAAGAGACAATCTTAAATTTCTTGATGCATAGTAGTCGGGGAAATTAGTAACTATGCTAGATGAATAGCTCTATAATTAGAAGTTTTTTAATACTGTTGTCATTTATATATTACATTGAGTAATGACTGCCCAAGAATTTAAACTGACCCGAAAAAGTCTTTTA
>JABUQX010055491.1:5000-12500 GCA_015478945.1 Trachelipus rathkii
GGTGAACAAGGTAATAAGGATAGTATGTAAGAGCGCTCGCGTAGTAAGCAACGGTTCGAATTGAACAAGTTGATGACTGAGCAAATATGGGGGCATAATAAGAAGCAATTGCTTGCCAAAATGCTCTGCAGTTTGAAACTAATGGAGATATCTTGAATGTGTAGTTTCCTGCTGTAATCTCAAACCTCTCCTCTAATTTATATATATATAAATAAAATATATATATATATATATATATATATATATACTAATATAAATATAGTATATAATATATATAATTAATATAATATATATATATATATATATATATATAAAGATTAGGCGTGTATGATAATAATTCTAGATGAAAACGGGCGAATGATGTTTCTTATACCTGAGTAGTAGCAGAGCGTTCTCGAGGGGCTCGGCAAGACGATTGATTGGAACGTAGCGAGGATCTTGCCATGCGAGGCTTCTCCTACACAGTAACGATACTGCTATGACCAAGATACCGTATACACCTATCCAGATTAATTGACGCTCGTGCTCTGTTACTTGTAGATACTAGGTCAACGATAGATGGATGTGATTACGGATATAGTAGTGTGATATTAGCAGGTGAGTGGAGAGTCGATTCGTACACAGGAGTCCAGCAGCTATATAGGATTATAAGAGTTAGTGCTAGTTATTATAATATACTATAATAATATATATATATAGATACTAATATATATTTTGCCATATATAAATATAATATACATATTGTTTAGTTATATTATACTATATAATATATACTATATATAATATATATAAAATTAATAAGTATTATATATAAAATATATTATATATATATTATATGAATATTATAATAATAATATGATATATAGTTATATATGTAATATATATATTCTATTTTTTTTTTATTTATAGTATATATATAATATTTATATAACAAGAAGTAGGTATTTAGGTAGATATATAAATAATAATATTCATCTAATTATTATATAATATATAAAATTATATATATCTATATATGATATATATATATATCTTTACGTTATTACGTATTGCTATAAGTACTAATAAACTAATTATATATTATAATTAATATATTATAAATAGTTGTATATACCATGGTAGGTTAATATTTATATAATTATTTAATATTGTATAAAGTACTATATGTATATAGGTAAGTATGTAATATAATATATTATATTTAATATATTATATATAATATATTTATATGTTATATTTATATTATATCTATTATATTAATATATATATATTGTATTTATATTATACTGATAATAAACGAAATCCGAGAAATAGTAGAACTATTGTATATGTAGAGGATAGTATAATTTATAATCATAATATATAATTATATATAAATAATATATATTTATACTATAGTACTACTGATTAACCTTTATTATATGAATAGTTATCATTGGATTAATATAACTATAACGAATATTTAATTTTATAGTTCTAATGATTATATTTTATATATAGTAAAGGTATTTTTATTTATATGAAGTATATAAATAGTAATACATAAGCGTTAATGAAGTATATAATATATATTTCGGGTCTCCACATCAGGAGATAATAGTGGAGTCTCCACTGGGACTCTGACTTGACTCGCACAATATGTTATTGCTTATCGGATAGTTCATTATCACACCACACTCTGTATCAAAGAAGGTGAGATGATAAGGGCCGGGTGCTATATAGTATATATACGTGTTAATATTGACACATGAACCGATGAGTGATGGAATGGACTATATATAGAGTGCAATCTATAAGCTCTACTGATTGATGAATATCATATTATGATATTGATTATTTATCTAGAACATATCTTTCGGCGATAGGAGTTGTAATTAGCAAGATGATGTAGTATCAATATCAGAGGATATTGATAGTATAATAGTATATGCGAGGGCAGCTCGATGTGAGGGTAAGGTTAGCGCGCACTATCGGAGTTAGGTGGTAGTGAGTAGAGTATTCACGCCTCTACACCATTGCAAGTCGTCGAGTAAATAGCGCGATATACAGTGTATGACATACACCATGGTACACTGGTATGCTACACGCAAATGTTAACTTAGGAGTGCTCCATTAATTGGTATGCTGATGAGGATACGTATATCGTTCGCAAAATTTTCACACGAGGGGGAGGAAGTTAATATTGAATTTTATGGTATAGATTGGAATAGATAGGAGCTCGCTGGCATATGAGGTCTGAATTTCTGATGATATTACTGTGATATAGGATTAATATATATAGGACGGAGTTATATAGTATATTATATATATTATATAAATTATATATATAAATATATATAACTATATAAAACTATATATTATATATATATATATATATATATATATATATATAATATATAATTTTTTATACATATCTATGCCCAATATTTATATACAATACTATAAAATTAAATACTTATTTTGTATATATATAATATATATATATATATATATATATATTATTAATATATATATATAATATATTATATTATATAATATAATTATATATATAAATATATATATATATATATATAATATAATAATATAATATATATTATATATATTATAGTATATATATATATATATAGATATATATATATATTAGTGGTTAGTTGTTTGGCTGCCTACTACCATCTATTTCTTGCCAGGAAATGCCTAAGTGCAGGCTCGGAGAAGGTGTCGTGATCGCAGTAAGCGCCCTTCTAACCTTCGGCGAAATTGTATGATATCGTATGGTTACAGTGGACTGGTCAGCAGGAATAAGATGTTGAGGAGAAGAAGGAGAGAGGTTGATGGATGTATTTAAGAAGGGCAAATTTGATTTGCTTTGCTCGCTGTGACTGAAACAAAAAATGAAAGCTGAAAAGGTGAATTCAAGTCGGGTGTGATTGTAAATGTGGTGCGTGCTGGTGTGAAGAAGATAGAGAGGAAGAGAAAGGAGTTGCAATTTTGATAAGTGACCTGTGGTATAAGCTATGGTAGATTTTGATTGTGTGAGTCCTAGAATTCTAAATGGTTAAATTTAAGTTTGAAAAGGTCTAAGTAGTATGTGTGGTTGTGACTATGGTCCACTCTGAGGGAAACGTTGAAGAGAGTAGGATTTTCTGGGATAATATCTGATATGATTCGGAGGGTGAGTAGGAGCTTCAGATTGATAGTCTGTTGGGGGACCTGAATGGTTGGATAGGTGACAAAAAAGGGGATGGTATAACAGGTGTTTTGGGTGGCGGAGAAAATGAGAATTGGGTAGAAGGTGATTGATTTCTGTGAATAGAGAGGTATGTGTGTAAGTAATATCTCTTTCTTTAAACACAATAGTATCCATAAGTAAGTATATTAGATTTGGTGTAGGTAGAGGAGGTATCAAGTGAAGTAAGTAGATTTGATTTAGTGTTGTGAAGAAGAGATGTTTGGAAGTATGTGTTGGAATGTAAATCAGTTAGGGGTTTAGGAATGGGATTATCGGATCATTATTTGTCTATGTAAAATTAAGTTAGATGGGGCTTGGATGGAGAAGGAAGGTGATACGAAAGGAAGTAGGTAAAAGATTAAGAGTGAGAATTAAGTGAACAAGATAATAGGGATAAGTATGTAAGAGCGCTCGCTAAAGTAAAACGGTTTGAATGTGAACAACTGATACTGGACAAGATCTGGGGGCAAGATGAAGGAAGCAATTGTTAGTAGTGCAAAGGAATGTGGTGATTGTCTGAAAAGTAGGAAGGTAATCGAATGTTAACTAGCGAAGGTGATATGAAGAGGTGATGAAAGCGGTTAAAGGTAAAAAAGAAGCGTGGTTGAATGTACCGTAAAAGCAAATGAATGAAGTTCAATAAGACAAGAATCTTGGGAATTATAGTAAGAGGAAAAAAGAAATACTAAATAGGTGTCAAATAACGTAGGGAAAGAAGCTAACAAGAGTAATGAACAGTTTGGAAGGAGAGAATGAGGACAATACAAGGAAAATATAAGCTTCTTCTGGAAGGAAGCGCAAAAGTTTAAGAATGAGAATAAGGGAATCTGCTTAAATAATGAATAGGGATGGTGCTGTTGTAACTGATGAAAGGATGTGAGGGGAGTGTATAAAGAACACTTCGAAAATCTGCACAAGATTAACAGTAATGATGAGGTGTTAGTGAAGTGTGTGCGGGTTTTGACTGGTGCGTAAGATAGGTATTTTGGGGATGAGGTTATTTAGGTAGGAGGAGGTAATGGGTAGGGTGAAAAGTTGAAGAATGGTAGTCTGCAGGTATAGATGAAATTACTATGAACGATGATCCAAAGGAGCGAAGGCGAGATGGTGAGTGATTGGGATTTGGAAGTTGTGTAATAAAGCGTTTATGGGAGGGTGATAGTTCCAAGCGGAGGAGGAGAGCGGTCAATATGTACCGCCTTGTATATGAGGGTAAGGAAGAAAGGGGAACTGTAGAAAGTTAAATATGGGGAATAGATTTATTTGAGTGTTGTAGGAAGGTATAATGCTGGTATTTGGGTCGAAAGAGTGCGTCGAGTGACTGAGGGCATCGTTGATTTGGGTGAAGAACAATGGTGCGTTTTAGGCAGTGTAGAGGGTGTGGTCAAATCTTTACTTGAAACAGAATGATTGAAGAAATGAGGGCAGAGAGAATTAAATTGTACTTTATGTTTTAAAAATGGATTTGCAACGAGACGTATGATCGAGTATATAAGGGAAGCGTTATGTCAGGGTTGTTACGTGATATAGGTGGTTGGTTGGTAGTAGGCCTTCCTGAATGGAGTCAATAAGTATGTATGCAGATAGTCGAAGCGTGTGTAAGAATAAATGGCGTCAATCGGTGATGTGGTTTTAGGATTAAATAGCGGAGGAGACAGGGTTTTTGTGTTTTATGTTCCTTGGTTACTTCATATTGTTATCATTGATGGGTTAGACAAGAATTCGGAAGGTTGGGATATGGCAGGAATTGTGTTACAATGGTGATGAATGGAGTTGAACGTTGAGGGTGCCCTACCTATTATATGGGGATGATTTGGTTTTGTTGGCGAATCTGAAGAGAGTTTGAGAGGATTGATAGAGAGATTTGGCAGGGGTGTGTGAAGGAGGGCTTCGAAAGTAAATCGTGGTGATAGAGTAAGGGTTATGGTTGTGAGTAGGAGACAGTCCTCGTGTGAAGTTATGTTAGTGGTGAGCAGCTGGATACAAGAAGTGTCTGAGTTTAAAATATTTAGGGTCAATAATGTTGGAACTGAGAAGGGAAACGGACGTGCAGATGTAGTAGGAAAGTTGTGATGGCAGGAAGGTGGCTTGTCATTAAAAATTCGTTGTGTGATGAAAAAGGGGAACCTAAGTCTTGAGTGTGCTAGGGTCTACATAGGGTAGGTTGGTTACCTTTGTGTTATTGTAATGGTAGTCGAACTATGGTCTGGAAATAGAAGTATGAGATCTAAAAGTTCAATGTTTCAGATGGATCAACTCTTAGGGGTGTGCTAGGTGTGAGAAGAAGTGATAAAGAGAGGAATGAACGTATTAAAGAGTTGGGGTGGTGTGAAGAAAGAGGGTAAATGAGAGAAAAATGAAAGTATGTTGAGATGTGTTGGTCATGTGGAAAGGATGAATGATAGTAGGTTGGTTTAAGCGTATGTATAGTGGTGGCTTGTGGGAAACCGGTACCGGTCTGGGAGAATCCGAAGGAAGGGATTGAGTCGGTGAAACGAATGTTGAAGGAGAGAAATGTGAGTTTGAGCAGAGGCGAGAATGGAAAGGTGCAATTGATAGAGAGAAGGCGGGGTTTTGGTTATTGGGGTCATGTGGGTTGTGGCCTCACCTGGGCCACGGGATGATCCCTTTACATTGACGCTTACCAAGTAGTGAGGGTCCGTCGCGGTCCCATGATGTTCTAAGGGTGGCTTTTCTGTCTGTGACGAGCCTTCACTATAGTAGTGTACAGAGGGGGCGGTAAGGCGGCTTTCTTTCGACTTTGTCATTGTTCTCGCAACTGCTTTTGCTTTTCCGTGCTGTTGTAAACAGCACCTTACCCCCCCAATCTTGGGGCAATAGAGGGAAGGTGAAGAAAGAAAGAAAGAATATTATATATATATATTATATATATATATGATATAATTATATTATATATAAGGTATGAATTTAGTCGAGTAGGTAATAGTATAGTATATATGTATAATATATAAATATATAGTATATATATATATGATATATATTGATTATATATGCATAGTATAGTATTATATATATATATATATATATATTATATATATATATATATATATTATAATAATATTATATATATATAATATATATATATAGTATATTATATAATATATACTATATATATATAAATAATATATCTATATATATATTGTATATAATTATATTATATATAGTATAATACATATATATATCCTATATAAATATATTATATATATAATATATATAAGGCAGATATTATGCTCTATCCGAGGTATAAAAGACATATCTTATTTTGCACTTCTTTATCTAAAATCTTAAGTAAGGCTGCTGGAACATTACTTTTTACAGTAATGTCCAGTACAGCTTCCCAACAGGTTTTCAGATTACTTCCGGCATTACTTTATTAGTGATCGTAATGCATAATCATTAGGCATTCTTCCTTTCCATTCACAATCATTCATGATCTATCGGTCCTTCATTACTTATCCCATTTCTTGCCGATGACTGTTTCTATTAATTTATTTTGAAATATATCCTGTCCAATAGCAAAAGCAGTTCTTAGGGGACTAGCCTGGAAGTTTTGACAATGAATTTTCTCATACTTCTAATTAAAGCAGAGAAGCATAGTTGTTTCTAATATTTCAAAACACGGACTTGATTCATCTACCTATTCGACTTTTTTTCAAGTAAATATAACATCCTTGAAAGCAAAGCACAAACTCTCTTCTGTTCTTAATACTCATAATCATTCTTGGTAATATCAATTTTTTCATCAATAAGCAAGATACTTAGAGATTAGGGTGCATACTTAACCCCAATGGCTTAATCGGTATAAAAGTTTTGTTTGACTTTGCATTGAACATGGGTAACGAATAGAGAGGGATTGATCAAACCTCACAGCTCTTCATTAATATAAAGAATATAGTTTAAGGCATTTTGTCTATATAATAAATACACTCTCTAATTCTTATTGACTCAATTCAATGTCTTACTAGTAGTTATAATGAGGAATTAATCTTCTTATAATATTACATTCACAATTAACGCTGCATGTCTAAATATCTAGTTCCATTAAAACTCTTTTGAATAGTAGCCTCATAAAACTTGCTTTTCAACACCATCTCATTCTTTCCTTATTCATATTTTATCCAAATCAAAACTACAACATTAATTTCTTCAATCACCTTTTTAGAAATGTTTTGAATATCTTTTCCAACTTATCAATTTTATTTTTCTCAAACATACCTTCGCAATTATATATAAAATTATATATATATATA
>JABUQX010055491.1:15000-16557 GCA_015478945.1 Trachelipus rathkii
AGGCAGGAATATCCTTATAGCGTGATAACTAGTGAGTTTATTACTATAGGTAAGGGCTGTGTGTGTGATCTACGCGGGTATAGAGGATTATATATTCACACTATATAAGAGTATATCTGTCAGAGGAGTTAAATATTATGAGTAGTAATATTCTATATATATTAGATTGAGCTTCACAATCTATGTACGGCTGGCTCAGTACATCGATGTAATGCGTGAATTATATATATATGGATAGGCGGGAGAAGATCCTGTGTTGAGAGCGCGTAGGTCTTAGTAGACGCGCGGGATGGATCGATGGCTTTGCGGGGAGAAGTTCAGGAGCGCAGTCATCCTCACCTTGTGGTTGATTAAGTGAATGGTGCCACAGATGAAGAGTGAATACACAGATTGAATGATCTGATTAGAGTGTATATATGTATATATAGTCTAGGTTGAGCGGTTGATAGCGAGAGAAGTAATTTACCTATCACACACATAGATGATTATGTAATTAGCGCGATTAGGGTCGAAAGGTCGACTTATGTTGCTATATTTAACGGTATTTGCGTGTTAGGTGAATTGTTTGGTTTATGATTGTATGATTTATAGGAGAGATGATCTAAGTTGGATATAAAAGCGCGCCTAGTATTATATTTTGATAATATTATATATATATATTGAATTATATAATATTACAACATGGGTATTTCATCTAGTGGTATTTATATAATAATATAAGTTTGATTACGTTGTTTTTTTTTGGTTATTTTTTATTTTTATTTGGAGATATTAATAATCTGTTCATGATGTATTC
The DNA here is from genome assembly GCA_015478945.1 of Trachelipus rathkii. Lineage (NCBI taxonomy): Eukaryota > Metazoa > Arthropoda > Malacostraca > Isopoda > Trachelipodidae > Trachelipus > Trachelipus rathkii. The sequence continues at coordinate 15,797 of JABUQX010055491.1, forward strand.
TATTTATATTATCTATAGTTATGATCACGGGATGTATTTTTTGAATTACGTTTTTATATTCGGATGGATATTTATCGGTAACAGAATCTGTATCATAAAGATTAGTTAATCTATATTTAGTTTTGAAATTATATTAATACTTTCCCACCTGTAGTCGTATCGGGAAAGAAAAATTCATTTTGATTATTATTATTTTATTATATATTAATTAATTTATTACTTATTATTAATATTATTATTATCTATATTATTATATTATTATTATTTAGTTGATGTTCATTTTGTTTTAATTAATTATCACTGTGTTATTTATTATTATTTTTATATTATATTAGTATTATTTAAATTTAGATTTATTATTATTATTGGATTTATTTATTTTTATTATTATTATTATTATATTATTATTATTATTAATTATATTAAATTATTAATTATTATTATGTATTATTAATATTATTATTATGGTATTATCTATATATCATTATTATTATTTATCTTTATTATTTTTCATATTATTTATCTATGCATCTTCTTCAATAGAGAAGACAATGGTGTCTAAAATATTGTTTGCTTGCAGATTTTAAATCCATTGAAGGCAAATTACAAAAACAGAAAATAATTTCAAGAGAACAAAAATAAATCGTCTTCGTACAGTTGGGCGAGTTAACAAAAGTGTTTTAACATGAACGTTATTATAAAATTAATAAAATTTTAAAAATATAAAAACATAGCAAAGAAAACTAAATTTCTTATAATAT
>JABUQX010055492.1:0-15744 GCA_015478945.1 Trachelipus rathkii
CAGACATTCAGGCAGTTCAGACTTGTGATTACACTCCACGTGGGTATCATACAATCATCTTTTAATCATATATCTGAACAATAACTATAAGTTAACATAATTCAAGTTTGAATTGGCATCCTCACAATATTTCCTGCTTGCATAGTCATCTGTAATATATATATATATATAGAAAATAAGGATGCTATATTATTATTATTTAATTCTATTATATATATATATATATATATATATACTATATTACTCACTAATTACTATATATATTAATATTAATATTATATATATATTATAACTAATAGTATATATATATATATTATATTTATATATAATATTATTAATAATCATTATATATATGTAATATATATTATTGAAATATATATATATGTTAATATATATATATATATTAATATATTATATATATATATATATATCTCATTTATATATATATTAATTATAATAATTATATTATATTATAATAATATTCTATATATTATATTAATATCTATATATACTATAATATTATTATATATGTATTATGATTATTAATATTAATTATATATAGTATTATTATATATATATGATATATATATTATAATATAATATTATATATAATATATAATATTAATATATATTATATTTAATATTATAATATTATTCATAAAAGTAAGTATAATAATAAATAAAATAGATGATGACTTTATATTATTAACTGTACATATAATATATAGTTATTATTAAAAATATATTACGACTAAATTAAAAAAGATTAACAACAGACAAGACATTATACACTAAAATAACAAAATTGTAACTAGCGATGGCATGCGAAAAGATTCTCAAGAGCGGAGAATACACTTAAATAAATTATTTTTCGACGATTTTTTGTGTGATTAAGCATGCACCGTGCAGTAATCGCTTCATCAGCATGTGAACAAATTATGTGAATGAGATTACGTTTTCTTTATCAGAGTAGCATGACTACTTCGACGGCAGCGACAATCGTAGTAACTATCGACTAGATTTACCCTGATCTCAGTCGGCGTTTTATTTCCAGAACTGCTATAGTCTTACAGGTTACAGCTCATTTTAATAATCCCATAAAATTAATATTGGGACAATGCTGGATTCGAAATATATTACACGCATTTATTTTATCCCTTAGTTATTTGTTCTTAAGGATATCACATTATGTAACTATAATATAAATAACTAGTGCTTTTAAAAGTGACTGCAAATTCTATTTCCTATAATGAATCAAGTAACAATTAAAAAAAATTAGAAGATTCGTATCAGATCAGGGAAAATTTATTTTTCTCTCTTCAACAAGAAATTTTGAGAGAAACAAATTAAAAACAAGTATAATTTGCTTAGAACCAATATAAATTTCGCTTGTTTACTATAAAGCTCTATTATCATAGATAAAAAATATTATTATTAACCCAAATAATATATATAATAAAAATTATTATAAAATATTGAATAATATTTGAATAAAAACTTGATTATTAAAATCAATAAAATATGAATAAGTATATTCCCAGTTTGGTAGAATTGACTTTTGGGTGGTTCTCAGAGACATCATTTTTTTGACACTTTGCGGGTTATAGTGAGAGAAAGGTTTGGTTTAGGATTTCGGAAATACTTAAAGAAACTCTTTTTTTAAAATATTATTAAAATTGTTTGACTATATATATTCACTTTGATTTGGCTTTAACAATTTGACAGTTAAAATATAATACTTATGATTAAAGCCGTTAATGAATATGTAGTATTAAATAATATATATATTATAATTATAAATATTTATATTTAATAACATGTTTACCATATTTATCGGATTTTTAGAAATAAAAAAAAAACCCATATATTAAAACACTAATTATATATTTATATTAATTTAAGTATTATATCTATTAGTTTACTATTATATATATTTTATGATATATATAATATTAATTATATATATTATATATATCTCCTTAATTATCTCTATATATATAATATTAATCATATATTATATTTTGTATCTTACTAGATTATATTTATTGTATTAATAATATTTAATTAATATTAATATAATATATAAATATATATAATATATTTTAAGTATATATAGCGCCAGTACGTAGTTTACTTTTGTGTTCTATGATTTGATGATGGATATCCGTCATATATATTTTATTAATACTATAATTTTTCCTATATATATTATCCAAATATGACATATATATCTAAGCATAAACTAGCAGCAGCAATCGTTAAGTATCTCAAAGCAGCAAACATATACAATTTATACTATATTATGTGCATATATAATATTCTAAACATATTTAATCGACGGTTATGCTTGGGAAAATAAGCTCCATTATAACCGATATATATATACTTGATGTAGTCGATATATTTTTTATCTATATATACATAAATACATAGTTGAATTACGTATTATTATTATAATATAATTATATGCTACGTAATTACTATTAAGTATATGTATATTTATAGTAACGCTTATAGTACATTATACTAGTACTTCTAATTATTTGTTTTAGTCTTGCTATTGAAGGATCAGAGAACAGTCGGTAAGTTATATATATATAGGTAACGATCATATGTACAAAAGAGGGAGGAGCTTATAATGGCCATATGAATCTATACGGTATATTATTTTTTCTATAAATTAAGTATACTTGTATTATCGTCATTATTTTTATAATTATATATTCTGATATTATATATTATATATTTAAATAACTAGAATAGTTTACATTTTATCATTACTATATATATATAGATATTATATACTATATATATAATATCAATTACTTATATTCATCTTATTACTATATCTTATATATTTCTATATTATATATATATCTAATACATATATTATGATATATATATTATTATCATATATTCATCTATATCTATACTATATATATCTATATTCTTGCCTATATCATTATATTTATTTACTAATATTTTATTTATTTTTTTTTTTATTTAATTTATAATTTAATTAAATTTACTATTAAAATAAAATGAGTAGAGTAGATTAATTTTATATATATATCTATTAAATATTATCATTAAATCTATTTGAGAATCTTCCATATTTAATATTATTATATATTAATACTATTATATATCCTATTATAATATTATTATTTTATATATATGAATATACTATGGAAATGGATATATATGGGTATATAAATTATTTTATTAACTACATATTCAACAATATATATATATTATTTTATATATATTATATTCTTATCTTATATTATATTCTACTCACTATATTTCCTTTTACTTACAGCATAATTTCCAAGAATTTCGTTGCTGATACTTACACCGTCCTAAAAAGTAGTATAATTATTTTATATTTAATATAGTTATATATTATAACCTATATATATTATATATATATATTTAATTATAAAAAGAATTACCACCTCTAAAATTATATATATATATCTATAATCTATTATGAATTATATATATTCTACTATATTATCAAACATATAGGACAGATCTTATTATAAATAATATGTCTTTATATAAAATCTGGTCAAATAAATGGTATTATTCTTAATAGAGTATAAATAATACATTATTTATGAGGATCATATATAGAGGACATTTTATTAATTCATTCTAATTATATAGTATATCTATATATAAATATATTTAAGTAAATAGTTTAAATTATATAGAACTATTACTATATAGTATATATATATATATATTAATTATAAATACTATAGATTATCTATATTATTATAATAAGATTATAATCAATATATTTACCTTACAGTATTAAGCAATAATCTATTTATATTATATCGTACTAGTACTGATTAGGAACCTGCATCTTAAAAGGAATGTATCTAATAATAGTAAGTATCTAAAACTAGTTAACTTCTAAAAAGGTAGTAAGTATTAATATAAATATTATATTATATTTATATCTATACTTATCTATATATTTATATCTTAACTATTTTATATGATATGTTATTTTACAAAAAAAAAATACAAGATCAATTATATTCAAGATCAGTAATTATTATTGCTCTAATCTTGAATTATTAGATCTTAATCAGAATTCTTGATAATTGATTATTTTATATATTATTTAATAAAATCATTTTATTATATAGTTATATATATTTAAATGATTCAATACTATATAAATATATAATCATAGTTATAAAAATTATTGAATATATTTTATTTGCATATATATTTATTATTATATAATTATAGATACTACTTTAATTATCAATATTAGTTTATCAATACATAATTCTAAAATCGAATATATGTAGTAATATTATATTATTTATTATATTATTGTATTTGGAATTTTCAATATATATATGCTAAGGGAGTACATAAATAAGTTACTAAAATCATATGATTATATATCGCATAATATTATTACATTTTAGCAATAATTTGTTAATAAATACTAAGTTTATAGCTTATGATATTTATATTATATGATAATTATATAATAGTACTGATAAATATTATAACTATAATTATATCTATTAATTTTATATTATTATAATTATAATATATTTTAATATATACATATTAATATTATATACTATATATTTTTATCTAATAATTATTTAATTATTATTAATAAGGCCAAAATATCCTTTATAAATACTAAAATATATATAATATTATCTATATACTATCAATGATGGATAATTATTTTATAAGTATATTATACAGATAATATTAATAATTATTTATATATTAAGTATATATATATATTATCATTATTATATTAATAATATATATTTATTTATATAGTATTAGTAATGACTGTTAATATAATTTTATATACTATAAAACTATTAAATAATATATATCTCATAATATTATAATATTATATATTATTAATATTTTAATGTTATATATTTATATTATTATATATAATATCTCTATATTATTTTATGATTATTATTATATAAATGTGTAAATAGGAGAGTTATATAATAAGTATTATCTATATCTAAACATCAATTGTCATTACTATTATTATAATGTACTAATTTAATGATGGCTTTATGTGCGGCATATAGTGTACTAATTATAGTTGCCCCCTTAGTATATATCTGATAAAGAGAAATGATGATGTTAAATTGAGATAATATGTATCTAAGATATATATTATATTTTTTTATAGTCGAAGTATGTAAGAGAGAGTGGATGTGAGTGAGGAGAACTGTAGAAGTTGATAAGGAGAAAAACTTATTACCTGACCTTCTAGTACATATCTGGAATTGTTTCTCAAAATTTTATTGTAAGTGTATATTATTATATATTATGTGATATATATAGTGCTCTAAGACAGTACTTTCAACAAAATCTCTTGGTATTATAGATAATTGATAATATCTATTATTTGAGAGTTAGTATTATAGATATAGGATGGGTTAGGTATCGATTGTGACATAAGATGATTAATCTTTTATAATATAAAAAAATCTTCTCGATTTTTCTGCCACTAAAGGTGATTCTCGGGTTGGTCATTATTAGACTATATATATTCCTACTTCTTATATGTCAGAATACAGTTTATACTTGTGATGGACGATATGTATGGGGGTTACTCTTTCAGGTGCTTGTGGAATACAGTATCTTGGTAGCTTGTGTATGGATATGTTCTTATTGTATTATATAGCGAGGGTAGTGGACTATAGCTCTTTTATTAGGTTGTAGATAGATAGTAGGCTCGTGTAAGTGAGGACTTATACACGTCTATGTCTGTTAAGGTGTCTTGAGTGATTGTCTAGAGTTTTTTGTGTTGAGTATATAAGATTTGTATCGTTGCTGTTTATAGTATGTTTATTAATGTAGTGTTATGTGTTTATAATTCTTATATTCTTGTTATTGTTAGATTTTGTGTTTGTGAGTGCTGTGTGAACAGAAACTGGACTTTTGACTATATATATATTAAATATTAATGGGGGTAATAAATATTTTAGGTTTGGGTGGGTCTTCTGTATTATATTATTATAATCATATAATTAGATGAAAATTACTATAATAGATATCTTTTCATAAATAATAATCAAATAAATTATTTTTATATTATACTACTTAAGGACACTCAATCTATATATGGTAATATATATATAATATACTAACCTATATAATATAATATCTATTATTTAATATTTCCTATAACTCATATACACTCTTTCTCATTAATATATTATATGATAATAATATATAACACAGAAGTATGCTTCTGTTTCAAAGTCGCTTTTTTTTTGTTTATAAGTTGAAAATTCCCTAATGTAAATGGCGCTAAACAGTTTTCCTGTAGACGAATGTTTCTGACTCTTATTCAGCGGTGGTTTAATTTGCATTGCATTGACGATGCGGATCAAGTCATAGTCTCAAATTTATGAGGAATTTTGAGTCTTTCAATTCGGTAGAATGAAAAAGGTTTCTTTAAAAATTTGAACACAAGTTTTTTTTAGAGATTGGAAAAGATGAGTTTCTGATCTAAAACACAGTTATCTAATTCATCATCAAAATGGTGGTTAGTCTTATTCTTCATCATTCAGATACCTTCCATAGAATGTTTCATCGATCTCAAAATACTATTTCTGTGTGGAATAACGTTTCCAAAAACATGTTGCAAGGATTCACTAACTTGAGAACTCCTCCGTTTAAGTTTTGATAGAAATTTTGAACTGGAAATATCTGAAAATCCTGTAAATATAAAGATACTCGCGAAGTAAAAGTAAGTGACTGAGAAATGTTAGGTAAATTGTCGCTACTTGCAGATCTGTTTAATTGATGTTAAGGCCGAGAAGTACTACATTTGCTAAGAGAAAAGCGAGGATTCGAGTTGATGTGGTCTATGTTGATTCAGACTACACAAGTTTTTTTAATGTTCTGATGACGAGTAAGAGAGTGATAGCTAGATTGAAATGTTTTGTAAACTTTAGAGATAAAGATTGCACGAGATGATATGGTTATGATAGTCTGTAGAGAGGTTGTAGGGCTAGATGAAAGATGGGTTATATATCTTTTTGATAACTATGGATCAACGAGTGCCAAGTATTGCGTGGTTCATCGAACTAGTCTAGTATGATGGCTCTACCATTGAATATATTGTAACTCTGTTGCTCAGTCTTGTAAGTATGGAAAGATATAGGGGTGGTATTAGCATACTGTACAGTATATGCAACAGAGATCACTTCATGACTGGGCAATTTATATGAATCGAGTCCTTTTATAAAGAAATATTAACTATACTATGGAAAAATTTTAATTCTATCTATAGCGCAGTAAATATGCATTCGTATAATAAATATTATACAATATTAAGTATCTGTCCAACTCTTTTTAGAATACTTCTACGGAAAGGAAATTTATAGATGAAAGAAATAGTATGAGAAAATTTTAGTTTTTCCTTATATCTTTTTAATTTAATCTTATAGAATATCAGACTATATAATCATTAACATAAATGATTTTTTTTTACTTCATAATTTTATTAAATTAATCATAGTGAATTAATATATTATATTATTTTATACTATTAGTGTATTATATCTATACTAAAGTGGAAGGAAGTAAATTTTCAGCCATCTTACTTATCTATATATTATATATCAAATTATAATTTTGGATATAATATTGATATATATAGTTATAAATATATATATAATATAATATGTATATTTATATATACCGTATTGTTACTTATTTTATATTATATATATATTAGTGATTATATATTAAGTATAATAATTATGTATATAAAATATACTTATATTTAATATATAATATATATCTATGTTTACTAAATATTATGATACTGTAATATATGACGTATATATGTATATATTAGCTATGCAGGTAACTTAGTAATAATAGTAATAAGTATATATATACTAGTTATCTAGTATTACAATTTAATTAATAACTAATTAGATATTATATTGTCATATATTCAATATATGATAATGAGTATATAAATTTATAAGAATATATATATTAAAATAATACTGATATATATATCTAAATATGAGCACATCAATCAGTAGAGTTAAACATGCAGCACCTGATGTGAAAGCTAATGTTTATTTTCATAATTCTTATTGTCTTCTGATTTTAAGCTATATTGGAATCTTTGAGTTTCCCTGTGATTTTAAGGATTGGATTTCCTCAATATTTTCAAGATATTTTGTTTGTCCAATGTCTTCTATTTAAAATGTCTTCTATTTCGTGATAGTAATAAAATTGTATAATACCCTCGAATAAAAAATGTAAGTTTTAATTCATCAACTTTTTATCGTAATGAGCTGAGTGAATGCACGTACATACTTTGTCATATAGTTTTACAAGAATGAAATAGTCTCACGATTTTTGGGGTAAGCATATCTGACATATCTTTTTTTTTTGAACTGCTTTAGTATGATTCTTGTCTTCTTCAGTCGCATCTTGACGTTTTTCATAGATTTTAACTTCTACCATTGCTTGACTGGGATTAACTTATGCAATTTTTGGGTCAAGGAATTGATAGAGCAGTTTTGAATCTGGTTGCGCAGGCATTTTGGAATCTGGTTGCCAACAATTTTTTATCTCTTTATTTCTTTAATAAATTAAAAAAAACTAATTTTTTCTGCAAATTTAGTTTTGCAAAATTATATATGTCCCTGAGGAAGTTATAATCCGATTTTGAAGGCTTTGTAGCGCTGCTTTGCGTCATACGCTTTTCACCACTCCTTCAATTCCATCACGAAACACTTTTTCCCCAGTGAAGTAGCGAAAAAAGTGTCACAAACTTGTATCAAAATCCCTCTTGAGTAATAATATAAATTTAAGAAATTATGAGTTTTTTTTATTATTGTCGCGCAAACATCACGGAAGTAATAAATTATTGCTCAGTTCATTGGTATATAGAAGACTTAAATTCAGGGCACTAGAGTAGGTATAACAAAGTGTAACATAAGATGTACTATGCATTGCGTTTGGGGATAAAAAACAAACTTTTATGGGTAATAATTTCATCATCATCTGATTTCCTGTAGTAAACTACAAATGGGTATACAGTACATTGGGAATTTTCCCAATGAAAACCTTGGGCTTCATCCTGTATAATAAAAGAAAAAAAATTATTAAAATATTATTATTTCATTTACGAGGACAATGCTTTTAAGATTTTGAAGAAAAATCCTTGAGATTTTGAAATATAGTGGTGTCTTGTTAATTTATATACTCTTTCTTTCACTCAGTGAATTACTAAAATTTTGGAAGTCTTCTGCTTTTTCCAACAAAGTGCATCTGTCCACTGTCACCCACTGTTTATATTTAACTTCTTCTACATTTACTAAGTGCTCTATAGTTTCAATGAATTTCTTCACATCAATTTCTCCAGGACATTCATTGCACAAATGCATCATACATTTTCTGTTTTCTAAGCCGCACACACATTTTTCCATAAGTTGCTATAGATTATATTACGGCTTTTAGAGCCGATATTTGCAGTTTGACATTCTGGTGATATGTGCACACACAAACAGAATGAGTGCCAGATGTTCCAGCTAAAAGACAAAACTTTGGCCTTAAACCAGCAAATGATGAAAATCCGATTTTGGGATATAAGGGGTCCTCTTTATAGGTTACATAACACTCTTTTAAGTTCATAAGAATAAGCCTCTTTTGAATCAGCTCCTTTTTACCAGTATTTATATTCCTAACACTTAAGCAGTCTTTCTTTCCAGGACAAACCCTACTTATGTCATCTCTTTGAAAAAAGTTTCTTACATACTCTTTTGTTTCATTTACAAGAACCTTTCCTTTTGAAGTGGTTGGGATTAGAAAGTGAATGCCAAATTTCTTCTGTTTCTTCCATCTCCGGAAAGTCTTTACTTTAAAGGCGTCAAACGTTCAAGAATATGTCCTTGTTTTTCTATGGTGCAAATTAAAACAGGAGATAATGTTTTCTATTTTCCCGGTCATAAGGGTGCAGTTTCAGCAAAGCTTTGACTAGCCTGCTATCTATAAGATTCTTCAAATCTGAAAAAAGATATTATTGCAATAGATTCATAAGCCTTTGAAGAAAGTAAACTTGACAGTTGCAAAAGTAGAAAATAATTTTACGGCGCTATTAGTATTGCATCTATCATTTTTTATCTTTTTGGTAAATATTTATGGAAATATGAAAAAGTAAAATATAAGTTTACAGGACTCTGTTGTTTCATTTCTATGATTTTATATTTTTGTTTCATATTTATAATTGATGTATATCTTATGTTAATGGTTTCATATTTCTTTGTTTTCTATCATTTCCTTTATTTCTTATTGTGTTCATATCGTTTTAATCTAACTTTACAACTTTCTAAAGAGAGCTGTAATAGTGAAATATATATAGTGAATTTGTTGAAAATTTCAATAAACATATGATCTTACATATTGTCTTTGAGATAAATAACTAAATTTAGGGACTATTGCTTCAGCCTTTCAAAAATTAATATAAACTATACTCTTCACTTTCTGCATGTTAGGATTATGAACAAATAATTAATGATATTAATAATATTTAAGGGAAATTATTATATTATAAAGTAAATAGATAATTAGATGAAAAATGCAATCGAATATTTCTATTTGGAATTAAAGAGCATTGAAATAAAGTGGCAGAGTTAGAAATCCTTTTTTTACAGTATTTCTTGTCTTTTTTCCGAATATTTTTTGCAAATTGGTGTCGTGTTTATAGCTTACTGTTTTCATTCAGGTTTCTTTTTTTTTCTTTTTGAATGACTTGGAATTTTTTGATTAATTGTTCTCTTCCAGCTTCCTCTTAAGAGATGTTTCTTGCTTTTTCTACAGTTTCTAAAGCCTTTTTGGTTACTGTTCCTTTACAGAAATCTTAAACAAATAATAGAATAAATTATATGCCACATAGTCTAAAGTGGCTAATAATTCTGAACATGGTAAGGGTTAGGGTAACTGTGTGGCAATTATTTCAAATATACCGTTTGATTAAATACATGAAATAGTTACGAATTTTTCATTGAAGATAACAAAGGTCTTCAAACCATGAATCCTATATCCCTTTTGTGGGGAAAATTTCCCCAAAATCATCAAACAGCTTCAGCCATTGGGTCTATCTGGTGAGAGGTGCTTTCGGAGGAACTACTTTCATCTTTGAATAAAATAGCTGGAATTTTTTGAATATTTTTCGACAGTTGGCAGCACTAAAGGGGACCTCTTTTCTAAAAGGCCTTTGCAGAAAAACAATTGGTCACTAATTGGCCTTACTTCTTTAAAGATAAGTTTTCCATGTTTCTTAAGAGGATCTTCGCAATGTTCTTTAGGCATTTTTATTCTAAATATTTTTAAAATAATTTATAATATCTGAAAAAAAAAAAACATATTTAAGGATAGGTTTAAGTAGGTATAAGATAGTGTGGAATGTGCAAACTAAATATCTTTAATAAATATTGACTGTATCTAGGTAAATTACAGTAATAAATTAAAATCTTTGTACAACCATTAGCAATACTAGGCTTAACTCCATTGACTTATGTATTTAAATTCCTATTATTTATTATGATTTAATACCATCACTAGACATTGAAGTTGCTGTCTGCAACTCTTGATGTTACATGAAACTGATGGACATCAATTACAATTGTATAGTTTAGCAGAAATTAGCAATTTGTATATGGATGGGGTTATGAAAGAATTTTGAGGTGGGGATGGCAGAAATGGTGTTAGAATGGTGATGAATGGAGTTGTAGTGGAGGGCTGCCTACCTATGTATATGCGGATGATGTTGTTCTGTGTTGGCGAATCTGAGAGGTTTGAGAGATTGATAGAGAGATTTGGGCAGGGTGTGGTGAAAGGAGGGGCTTGAACAGTAAACGTGGTAGAGTAAGGTTTATGGTTTGGAGTGAGGACGACTCCTCAGTGCTGAAGTTGATGTTAGATGGTGAGCACTAGAACAAGTGTCTGAGTTTAAATATTAAGGGTATATGTTGGATGAGAGGGAACGGACGATGCAGAGAGTGTAGTAGAAAGTGTGAATGGCAGGAAGGTGCTGGTGCAATTAAAACGTTGGTGAATGCAAAGGACTAAGTCTTGAGTGTGCTAGGGTTTTACATGAGGGTATGGTTGTTTACCTGTGTTATTTGTATGGTAAGTGAGACGCTAGGTCTGGAATAAGAATTAGGATCTAAAGTTGCAAATTGTGTTTCAGATGGAAATCTTAGGGTCGTGGTTAGGTGTTGAGAAGAATTGATAAGAGAGGGAATGAACGTATTAGAGAGTGTGTGGTGTGAAGAAGGGTAAATGAGAGAATAAATGGAAGTATTTTGAGATGGTTTGGTCATGTGGAAAGATTGAATGATAGTAGGTTGGTTAGCGGTATGGTAAATAGTGTGAGTGTGTTGTGGAACGCGCTGGGAGACCGAAGAGAAAGTGGGATTGAGTAGGTGAACGATGTCTGAAGGAGAGAAATGTGAGTTTGGCAGAGGCGAGAATAAAGGTGTATGATAGGAAGAATGGCGGGTTTTGTATGGGGGCGATGGTTGGGCCCACTCTGGGCAGGGGATGAACACTCTTACATGAACTGATTTTACATAGGTGGAGGCGTCCGTCGCTGTCCGATGATGCTACTAAGGGTGGATGTGTCTGTCTGTTGACGCTTGCACTAATTAATGGTAGGAGAGGGGGTTCGGTAATGGCTGGGGCTTTCTTTTCGACGTTTGTATGTTCTCCTACTGCTTTTCTTTTCCGGGGGATGCTTGTTACAGCCCCTTACCCATCTTGGGGGCAAGAAGGAAGGTTGAAAGAAAGAAAGAAAGACATTTAGCAAAATGAACCCTCGGTAGGACATTGGTTCTATATTTCTAAGGCTAGCAATCATTTGAATCTTTAGTTTAGGTCACAGCTAATACGCACTAAAGAATAAAAAGCGAGTGTATCCATATTCATCGTGGCATAAGATAAGAAATAACTTAATGGATACATTAAAAAAAATTTTAATGATAAGAATTGTATTGAAATTTTTGTAAATTCATTCCTAAAAATTGGCTTACTGGAATCATTTGTAATTCGACTGTAAGCATAATAATGGTTTAGTACCCATTGTTTTTTATTGGATTTCTTTTTTTAATATTTATTACCACAATTTGGAATTTCTAAGTTGGTTGGCTACACTCGGCAATATTTTTAAAACGTTAATACCTTTTTTATAATAATATTTATAGGAATTTGAATTATAATTTAAACTTCTTATTGACTTTTCCTGATTTCAACCAATATACTGAGAATGTTTATTTTTTAAACATTCTGTAGGAAGATAAATGCATTCTTTTTAAATGGGGGTTTTTGTCCCCCCAAAATTTTACCCCCTATAACTCAAAACTATTAGTTATAGAAGCCGAAGATTTGCACCAGTGGGTTTTTCGCTATAGATGAACCGAGATTAAGCCCATAACAAAAATCATCCAAATGAGTAGCTGTAGTGTGTGATCTGTCATGGAATGTGACAATTAAATAAAAATATAATATATATATTATATATATTATTAATATATATAATATATATATATATATATATATATAGTATTATATATATATATATATAATATATACTTTATATATAAATATATATATATATATTAGTATATGTCATATGATATATATATATCCACCTTCTTGCCCATTAACTGGGGAGTAAGGTGCGATCACCTGAGCTGGGAAAAGAAAGAGTAGTAGAAGAGATAATGATGATACCATGATTCAATTGGTAGAGGTGACGAATCACATGGCAAGGGCCTCAGGTTTGATCTCTTCGGGATTGCTAAGGTAGAATTTCCATAGAAATGTTTCTCTCCTATAATAGGGTATGCTGTGGGTGGTGGACTTTTAAATTTAAAAAAAAAAAAAAAGTGTGAAAGAAAGCACAGGCTTACTGTTCCCTTTATAACTTTTTGTGAGAAATTCGTCGCAGTCTTAATAGTTAACCCTATAGATTTCACGAGACTGCAGACGGAGTCTCGATGTAACATCTCATGCAATGAAGGGTCAATCCGCATTCGGCCAGGTGGGGGCCACATACATATACTCCTCTCACCAAACCCCGATCACTCCTATTATCGGCACCTTTCTTTCGCCTCCGTAAACTCACATTCCTCTCTTTCAGAAATTCCTTTACTGACTATCCACTTTTTCTTTGTCACGCACAGGTCAATTCCCAGACACTGCACCACGTATATAATTCGCCCTTAACCAACAAATTCCATCACCCCCTCTAGCATGAAAAACCATCTCAATGTACTTTCGATTTTTTTTTCTTTCTCCATTCTTCTCACTTTCCTGACTCCATAATGCTTTCATTCTCATTTTATCAATTTTCTCACACCTAATCCGCTGCTAAGTTTTGTCAGTCTGAACACATGTAACTTTACATCTATAGCCTTTATTCCAGAATGATGTCTCAATACTATAACTTAAACACAGACCAACATACCCTCATGTACAGACCCTTAGGTGCACTCAAGACTTAAGTCGCCTTTATATCACGAAGGATTTGAGTCGCACAGCAGCCACTTCTAGCATTCAGCAAACTTATCCGACTCACACTCGTGCATCAACAAGTTTTTCTTTTTATTCCAACATATATTTTAATATGTAAATTCAGACACTTGTGTTCAGTTACTTACCCTATCTCAAAAATTTCACAACTAAGGACCATCCGCTCACCCACAAGACCATAACTTACTCTTAGCTATTGTTTCCTTTCAAACCCCTCTTTTACACACCATACAAATGTCTCTCATAACTTAATGCGTTCTCAAACTCTCGTTCAGTTCACACGCAAACAAAAATCATGATTGCATATAATAGGAAGGGCACCTCTTCCATCTCTCTTCCATTCTCCCATCATTCTATACACCCTTCCCTGCCACCCCACTCTAATTCGTTTTATAACCGATCCTTAACAAATGATTATCTAGCAGAGACTATAACACATTCTGCCTTACTCCGCAAATTAATAGGAAACCCAATCACTTTCCGAGCTCCATTTTATTCACTAAGCTACCTAGGATAAATCAAACAAAAGTGACATAAATATAGTGTATGAATTATTTAGCAACCTGCCACCAACACGCCATATATCATTAACACCTTTGAATTAGAGCTTCCCTATTAATCTATCATAACCCTGTTGCAAATCCATACGAATAGAATTCATTAAAGATTTTGTTTCGTCTCTATTATTTCTCAATCATTTGTTTCAATGTAAAGATTGATCCATACATCCTCTACCATTCTAAACCGTAACTTGTTCTTCACCATCAGTCCTAAAGTCACGTCTTTTTCGACCAAAATGCAAGCATATATTTCCTACAACACTCAATAAATAATTCCCATACAATAATCAGTACAGTTTCCCTTATCCCCTTACCTTATATAAGAGTACTGATTACTGCTCTCACAATTCCCTGGAACTATACGGCTCTATAAAACGTCTTTGTTACTCTACTACTTCGAAATTTGCCACTGAAAACAGCAAATCAGGCTCCTTTTTACTCATTTTCAGCCAGACTTTGATCTCTTAAGTTGCAGATTTACAATCTCACTTTCTCAGCTCTACCCATTACTTTCTCCTTATTAATGGCCTCGATCCCCAAATGTATTCTTTTTGCCCGCCCACACAAACCCACACATTAGTATCACTTTTAT
>JABUQX010055493.1:0-24071 GCA_015478945.1 Trachelipus rathkii
ACCGTTTCGGCAGATGCTTCTAGCTCCAACAATGATCTTTTTTTCGCTGCATAGAATAATATTAAAGGTGAACGTAGAGATTAATTTTCTCAAACCTATTGAGAACAGCTCTTCATGGCAGGCAATCTTCATGGTTTGCAAAGTAAGGTAAAGGAAAAGCATCCATCTGCAATGAAACTCGTATCAGCATCACTCTCAATCCTGGATGAATTTAGTTTTATTTCAACTTGTGGAATGTATCTCATTAAGGACCAGCAGCAATATTAAGTTGCTTTAGGAATTTTTTTACCTATCGCTAAAAGGACCAGTGCACTTGATAATATGAGTTAAAAGAGTTCCAAGACTGCTAGCAACATCATCGAAACCGCCGAGGTGGGCAGAAGTTCTATTGCAAAGAATATTACTGAATCAATGGAGCTGGTTCGTATATAGTCCAAGATAGCGCATCAGGGAAAGTGGAGGGAATAACTTATCAATTCGCAATTGGCATTCAGCACAAATTAAGGTGATTTTTAAATTTATTTTTATAACTGCGTAGCATTTAGGTGTATATTTTTCGTTACTGATGTTTTTTTGTTAATGTCCTTCACTACAAAAGAGTTTGTCAATATTACTTATCGTGCTAATGAAGTTAGGCAAACTACTAAATTGATTGAGGAAAACAGATCATTTTCTCTAAAATATATATGACAATGTTAAGGAAATTTTCGATCAAAAAAAAAAGGTAATTACAATAGAAATCTATAAAATAAAATCATTCAAACAGTTGTGAATCAACTAAGAGTCAGATTTAAATCTCCGCATGAAAATACTTTTTATGGAAAAATAAACAGTCATAATTTTAAAACAATACCCAAAAGATTTTCCTAAGAAACCTTCCGAGTCTCTAGCATAATTTACGGAAGCCATTTTGACAAAATTCGCTGCAGATTAATAGTTGTGTATTCTTCGGATGTTTTTGGAATAAGAATATTTGTATTCAAAATGAAATATGAAAGACCAATGAACTTTTTGAAAAATTGCCTGAATTTTTAAACTTTGCCAACTCATTGCTGCGATATCATCTACAACAGCAACTTTAAACAAAATTTCTTTTCTGCATTGAAAGAATTAAAGTATATCAGTAGGAATAAAACAAGCAAAACTCGATTGTCAGGTATTTTCAATGATGCCAATAGAAAGGAACCTTCTCTTGAAGTTTAGAAATTCAGAAGATTTTTATTTGAAAAGGATTAATAAATTGATTCATAAAAAAGGAAAGGAGGATGGATTAATATATTCAAATAAGGTAAGCTACATAACTATAATCTAAATATATATAATACAATACAATTATATCATTATATATATACATCATATATATATATATATAATAATATTATATTATATTATTTAATATATATATATATATATTATATATATATTATATTATATATATTATAATAGGTCACTCAAATAAGGTAATCATCCATGTAAGTAATTATAATCTAAATATATATATATATATACTATTATTACTATATATATATATATACATATATATTAATAGTTATATATATTATATAATATATATATATAATTAAATATATATAGATATATATATATAATTATATAGTATATTATATTATACTATATTTATATATATATTAAATTATATAATAATAGGATAATAATATATATATATATTAATAATTATAATATTTATATTTATTAATTATAATATTTATATATACTAAAATAAGGTAAGTACATAATTATATTAAATATACTAATAAATCCAAAAATGTTTATATACTTGTACTGGTAAATTTTATGAAAATTTTCCTTATGAACATTAAATAATAATTTTGTACAAACAACTGAACATTCACTCGTCACATGATTGCTTTACCATCATTATTTTACTAACTAATAATATATAACAGCGTGAACGTACCGAAAAATAATTCTTAAATGTAGATCAGTACTTGTCGATAAAGAATAACGTATAAAAAACGTTCAATTTATTCGATTTGACACTAATATAATATATTTAATATTTATTTACTAATATATATCCTTCGTTTTCCTACTATAAGAAATATCCCGTATTTTATCTTATACTATATATATACAACGATTTCTTTTAATAAATTAATTTAAAGAGATGACACTATGTCCGATAATAACAAAAGCGATACCTATATAAATCATGAACTTATCAACAACCAAGAGTCACGCGCAAAGGATTAAATAGTTGATACGAGATATCTTGGACTGAGATTTGACATAGCATTGAGATTATATATATATGTATATATATATATTTTAAATAGAAACTTCGAGAAAACAACTAAATTTCTCAGTCCAAATAGAATATAATTAGTGTCAATATTCTTGAATCTCAGAGTCACACACCTTGAGAAGGGAAAGAGCATCGTCGCAGTGCACCCCAAGGATGTACGGCAAATAATCACACAGTTTTTGAGAACTACACATAGAATAATAATAATGATTTTATATTTGGGAAAA
Source organism: Trachelipus rathkii (assembly GCA_015478945.1). NCBI lineage: Eukaryota > Metazoa > Arthropoda > Malacostraca > Isopoda > Trachelipodidae > Trachelipus > Trachelipus rathkii. Next base: position 2,512 of record JABUQX010055493.1, read on the forward strand.
TTAATATATTACAATTAAAGTTTAAACTACCTATTCTCTATTTCACATCTAATATATTAATATCTCCATCGAGAGTGGGAACAAACTCAGGTAAGGAGGATAAGCGCGACCTTTACGTCAAATAGTTACTACAACCTGAAAGTTCGCCGGGAGTGCAATAAGAAACCACACGGTCAATATCTCTGCTATTGGCAGCTGTTAGCGATATACAGTGGCATCTCCAATACGAAAAAATATGCGTCTACCTTTGTTCCAATTTAGAAAAGGTTAATACATCGAGCTACTGGAAATAGTGTAATCACAGCACGAAAAAGAGGACTCACCTTTATCATGCTCTTTCGATACACAAAGAGTGAAGGATTCAGTTACTTTCCAGAGACTGACCAATAATTATTATCTATGGAACGTATATTATTGCGCAGACAGAGTGTGATTTATACATGATTGAGCAATTCGAGAAATGGCTCACTCTTCCTCTTGGTTAATTATATTACATAATTTACACAATTATTCAAGAGTATCCATCTAAAAATTTATTAGTCACGATAGCGTAGTACATCTTCATACGAGCTGGTTTCTCATAACAGAGATGAATTGTCGGAGAGAGAGAGCTAATAAATAGTACATAAGTAATGTTATAAAATTTTTTACAAGAGAATATATTAATAGAGAATATTACTGCTTTTCATTTGGGTTTTAAGTCTGACAAATCAAAGGTATAGGAGGACAAAGTTAATTTTTGTCTCAATATTATGGTCACACCTCAAAAACCACATCTCTCCTGAGAGGACTCAATAAATTAAATGATATTGATGTAGAGGTCTATAATAATTTCTTTTGCGCTATCTTATCCTAGTGATTTCTCTGAGTATATTCTATATTGGTGTCGGCACACAGTGATAATACATCAAGTAATAGTTCAAAACTAGAACGCTAGACGTTTTATATCACAAGAAAAATATTGAATATAAATAAAACGCGAGATCACATTAAACCAGAGATATGATATATAAATTATATTCTTTCAGTGTAACAAATTTTTTAAATTACTTAAGTAAAAAATATTGATATAAAACAGTTATGTGACCATGGGGAAATATAACATTAAACTCATTAGCGGTCGCACTGCGCTAGTTCATGAGGCTATCTCATAAAGCTATATCTAAAATAGCGAGATATCTCTACTACTATTCTCGAAAACATTATCTACTTGTATGAATGGGATATCTGGTCTTAGAGTTAATTTTAAGAATATGAGATCACAAGAAAGTTACTATGAATCGAAAAGAATTACAACTATCTCGCATTTTGCCACTAAATGTTATATAGAACAAACAGACTACAAAGACATAAAAATTAAGGAGTCGACGCAAATGGATATATTTTTAGTATAATGGAGATGTTTATTCTCTTTTCTAGAGAGAGAGTGAGAATGATGTAGATTGTACTAGAAAATTCGTCCGTAAAATGAATTTTCCGATGGGGTTCATAAAACAAACTTACCACAGTTTTAAATTTAGATTTATATATTTGAGGTGAAAAAAAACACAAATTAAAGTAGTCTGGGGAGAGAGAAGTTTATTGGAAATCTTGATCCAAGATAGTTGAGACACTTATCCTCATCGAAACAAAAATTTACTCAAAATGTTTGCAGTAGAGATTAGTCACACGTATATCAATAGGACATGTGAGTGAGCCTATATGTCTAATCATGCGATATGAACCAGACAATACGAAACTCTTCTTCTCCTCACACTGCGTTCGATTGCCAAGATAACATAAAGATAATTATCCAAAAAGCGAACTCTCTACGACTAATCATAACACTATTCAGTCAAAGCCTGATACGTCAGCAAGTAAAATAGCCAACACATAAAGCTTCTATCTAGTTGAGGGAGCCAACCATATAAACGTAAGTCATACCAATTTTGGAATATCGGACCCATGAAGGTTCCACGGATATCCGAGTTCTTCTCTCACGTTTTTGTTTCTAAATCTTGTATATATTGAGATATTATTGTGTGCAATATACTTCAAATTTGCCCGACCTTAAACTAGAGAGAGAAAATACCCTAAAATCTTAACAGTCCTTCTATATATTAATCGTGAAAAGTGAGATTTGTTTATATACATCAGCAAAAACTCTTATTTACTCGATTAATATTTGTGAAAATATCGAGAGAGTACTGGTCGAGTACTGATTTAACTTTAATATTGATTTTATCTTAATTTTAATTTCACTGAGTATTTTAATTAGTTATCTGTATAATTAGTTTGTATTATTGGAGTTGAAATCTTTTTTACTCTGATATGTATTTTTACTAAGAGAGCAGTATAGAGATATGGCGAAGAAAATCCTGTACCCACAGACACGCTCGTTACGTATATTTGTCATCTTCAGAACACTTAGATTTAAAGTTTTTGTATTGGGAATATCATCCGAGCTAAACTACATTAAGGGACAATTAGTAGAAATTTTTTTTTATTTATTAAAGATTAAAAAATATAGTCCATTAATAAGGTATTTCCTTAATAAAAATTGAATGTTGGGGGTAATTATATAAATAAAAAGATTTGAGTATATATATACGATAATCAATATCTAAGGTCAATAGTGTGATATACTTTTTATTTTCCATCAGATATAAAAAAAGTTTATATGATCTTTTGATACTCCAGTTGAAATATACGAATATAAGGAGTAGATTATCAATTACTCCAAAGCGATTGAAATAATTGTAAATCCTACTATACTATCTATATTTATTTTGAAATATAAGTATTATAATTAATATAAAAAAGTAGCTGAGTATATTCCGTCTCCTAAATTATTTATGGCTAATTAATTTCACGATTTTGAAAAATATATATACGAGTTGTAGCAATTTAGAGTACTGTATATAATTGAGAGAAGAAATATAAGTATCGTTTTCTATGTTTGCAAAGCGAGATACTTACAGATTATAATACATTTTTTTCGCTAAGAATATCGCTAATATTAACCATAATCGAGTGTGTCAGAATCAAGTACCATAGTACTCGACTGAGAGATATATATGATAAAAATAGCGAGAGTACCAAAACTCGTAATAAGTGGACGTATATTTATTGTACGATAATGCCATCTATATTATTACTCTAGCCCTAGAAATACGTACTATCAATATATAATAAAACCAATGAGTCAGTATAAAATGAGTTGTTTAACTTTGGGAGGCTGATTTTACTATTATGATTACGATGTTTAAACATGTGTGATTAACATAACACGAGTGAACTATTTTCTCTAAATTGTGAGAGATCCCTAATTTGTCACCATGTCGAACACTAGCTGAACAAGTATTGCTAAGTTAAACTACCTCAATAGAAACGCAAAAGTATTATAGTTTACAATGCTCTCTTTTTACTATCATATTCAACAATGAGAATTATTTTTTTATATTATAGAAATGAATTTGATATGATATTGGTGTTGTTTTAATGAATATTTAATTTTTTTAGATAAGGAGGACTCTCCGTAGAGTCTCGTTACGTTAGGACAGATAGGGGGGATCGATTAGATCCCTCTCATGTTCTGCACTCCACACGCACTGAGTCACGAGTAGACCCCTGACTCTTTATATCTTGGCGATTTAATCTTCAATAGTCCTTTCAGTTTAAAAAAAAAAAAAAACTTTTTCTGTCAACCCTCACGCTCTATTGCCTTGAAAATAATCAAAAACGTAAAAAATCGTTAGAGATTCGATCGATTCTTACTCGAGATTCACTATATATATGCCCTACGCGTTTCATCCTTTTAAAGCGAAGAGGATATCTACTATAAACGCCCTAGTACCGCGCATTACGTCATAACTTTACCTATATGCTCCTACATTGTTCCAAAAACACAAATCATACCGTACGTGTTTATTTATTCATTTTAAATCTTTTCTTAAGGAAACTGACCATTTTCCGAGGGAACTACATCACACATAATATTTATTAAAAAATTTTTATTACACACATTATATATATATTATATATACCTATATTACCAATCTCTTGAACTAATAATATGGAAAATTACATAGAGATTATATTCTAATTCCATATATATATACCTCCACCTGTCCTTATATACTAGTTTATAATATAGTACTCACAATAATTAGGTAGGTGTAGAATCATATAACTTATATTTTTTTTTACGGAAATTTTTAAACTTGTCCCAGGAACCTATATATCACCTGTATCACCATATATATATATTACTATACCCTATATAATATCATATATATATAATAAAAGCAAACTAATGATATATATAGAGTATCACTAATATATAAGAGGAGAAGCTTATCAAATTCAACTGAGCTCAACTTGAATTAAATTGACAAATTATATATTATTGTTTCAATAATAATATATGAAAAATTCATCGTAAGATAAGTCTAAGATAAATAAATAAACCTGAAAAATAAATAAATAAATAATTAGTTAATCACCATTATATACCTAAAATAATATCACTCTTGTACAACTATTCTCAATATGACTTTATCTACTACAAGGCGATTTGCAAATCAAGTTGGTGCAGACCTTGCTCAAAGTGGAGCGATGATGAAATCTTGGAACACAAGCCAATGCTGATCAAGCACTTGCAGGATGTCTCTATGAAAGAATGCAGATCATCTATGGCCCATCCTTAAATAAGGCCTGCCTTTAGAGTTCTAATAGTTATAACACATAGAGTGATAGTCTCTAGTTTGAGAAATTATTTATTGAAATTTTATTGACATGAATGAGATCATCGTTTCCACCTACACTAAAAATGCTCCCTCTCTCCACTATCTGAAGATATATTATAATACTTTGTCTCGTGAGAGCATTCGAGTAAATTCTCTGGTCCATCTGTTAATAAAGGGAAAACAAGAAAGATCAAGAAGTTTATCTGTGGTGAGCGCACATCACAGGCTAGGCTTGCCCAAAACCGTCAATCATATTATATACCTAATCTCTTTTGTAGCCTTATTTTAAATGATATGAATTTATTATGCTTCACATCTAACAAAAAAGGGAAGAAACTTTTCGTGTAACTATCATGTATATCTCACTCATTATAGTGTTAATAATAATTTTTATATTATATAAAATAATTAGTTAAATAAATAAATTATTATAATTAAGGTCATATTAATTATTATTATTATTATTATTAATTAGGCTATTGTTGTTGCTACAACTCTAAATTTTGGTAATTATTTTAGTGCTTAGTACTTGAAAACCGAGATTTGTATATCATTTGTGTCCACTCTATATGGCCTAATTCAGATTAGATAATTGAATCCCTTTTTTTATTTTTTAACTTATTCTGTCTCCTTTTGATAGACTTCCAATGCAACTTTGCATATAAATTTTTTTTTTTATGAGCGCACGCGTCTATTTTAGAGGCAATGTCGTGCAGAGCGGGGTGTGAGTTAATAAAGGCTATGATTGTGTATAACGTTAATTTAAAAAAATATATATATATCGATCAACAATAGAATTGCACTGATAACTAGTCTTTATTTTGAACTTAACTTATAAGAGACTAGGCTCGACAAAAGTTCAAATTTTATAATCTCTCACACACTTATGATTCGGTCAGTTCTTATCTAGATATCCCATCCCCAGTTATATAGATATTGTGGAGTATACCAAGGCGCTGACGAGGTTTATTGAGTGTTTTTTGCTATTACGTATAGCGATACTATGTAGACACGATCTATGTTTTATTAAATCATTATATCCTGACTAGAATGACCTTAAAGCACGCATAAGGCCTACTAATGTGAAAATATTATATTCAGTAATAAACTTAGTTTTCTAATTGTGTGAACTATTTGAGAAATTTATTTAAAATTTGATGTAAAGGAAATTTAGAGAGTTTTTATGTCAAATCCAATTAAATTTTTATATTTAGATTATTACTCCTTTTTTTTTGTGTGCGTTTTTTTTTTTTTTTTTTAATTTTATAAAACCTTATAGGATTTGTTGTCAGCACAACTTGAGAAGGGCTGTAAACTTTTTCTGCTCCTTCTATTAGTAGGTCCACTTTTTTGTTTTGAGTGACGGTACCTAATAAGTATTCGCCTCCTGCCAACTATTGAAGTATGCCCAGTAGACTCTGTCTTGTATATAACAATTAACAAATATAAAATCACTCTAAGTGAGTTATATGTTTGGAGAAAATTAATAGAACATAGACCCTCTGTCATAGTTCGTCATCAGCGATAGGAGAAAAATATATTACATATATATTATATATGTATTGTAGAGAACAACATTTATAATAAGTAATATATGTCAATACAGGTATTCCAGCAGATTCCTTCAATAAAATTTAGATTATATAATATTAATTCAATAATAATATATTGCAACTTATGAGAAATTATTCGTAATATATTTGTCAAGTCTCTCCGGACCAAAATGATTCTGGCTAAATACAAAAACAATGACATATAAATGGCTATACGAAAATAATGGTTATAAATCCAGAATTTTCACCATATCTTCCACATAATTTCTTTTACATTCTAAAAAAAAGTAAGGTATTTGTGGATCTTCTTTACGCTGCGGAAGAAATTTTTGATAAGAAGTTTTCAACAAAGAAGAATCGAAAATGTGAGTCTATATAAAACAATAAATTAAAAGGTAAATTCATTTTTTTTGGGTAGATTGATTAAATTATATGTGAGAGGTTTGGCACCACTGTTTTATACTTTTACATAGGGATGAAAGATTAATAAAAAATGATTCAAAAGAAAGACATATCGATATTTAGTCAGAATCTGTTAAACTCTACATTATATTCAATTTGACAATATATTTGAAATTCTGATTCAAGATAGTAGGGTATGACCAACTGCAGAGAGAGAGGTGTCCATGCTTAGTCCCGATTTTATCGTTGACTATATAAATCTACAGGATATATCTGTTTTCTATAAAAACTTTAACTTTGAATGATATGGCTGTACAATTCTGGTTTGTGTATTCTAAAAAGAATTTATCATCAATATAGTGTTATTATATATTTTAAAAGTCTTCAATTATATTATTTTTTGTTTTGACTTATGTTCAAGATACACAATTTCTCTATTTATATATTATATTTTTTTTTTTTTTTTAAGGAAAATGAGAATTTTTTAAGGTGTAAACTTTGAGAGACGGTATTTTTTTGGTTTTTCTATAAAGAGAGCATTTTCTCCACAATATCTTATTCAACGTATTTTCATCGCATTATTACTTTTTTTTGGAGTATATTCCTGTGGATTTTTTAAATGGGGGTGAGACACACCTCTGCACTACTAACTACCTAGAAATTTAACAGTTTAAATTCGTTAATTTTATACATACATAAATATTGTTATAACCGGAGAAAATTTTTGAAACTTGTCCTAGCTGGAACCCCAATGTTCCCCGATAAAATATAAATTAACCTGGTATAGATAATAAAAGTAAACAACACAAACTAATGAAGGAGTACCCGACGTGAGGGATCGCTATATATAATTTATCAAGTTATGAACGATATCTCAATATATCTCTTAGGTAGGTTACTGAGAAGTTTGTTCATATATCTTTTTCCGACAGTAGGGGACAACCGGGTAAAAATAAGAGACGCCCGAAAAAACAAAATTTCTCTTCTAGTGGGGTGCGCACCCGGTCGCAGAGTGGTGCTGTGCCTGCCAACTCTAAATATACAGGTTTGAAAATAAAAGCCTGTTGAAATGGCATCTTTCACTGGGAAATTTCCGGCCTAAATTCTTTGTTAATAAAGGGAACCGCACCAAAGGGAACGTTACCTGGTGATTTTTTAAAATTCGAAGAAAAAAAATGGTCATGCGTAAATGCAATTACAATCTTTCAATTAGTTATTACCTACTGTAAGGAGGCATGCTAGTTTACGGCCTAAATTCCGTTGTTTTTTTTTATATATCTCTGGGTAGTAAAATAATTCTAAATTTTTCTAAAGGGAAAAATAAATTTAGATTTTTTTTGACACACAAACGTATAATAAAGGGAACTGTTTTTTTGCTCGCCACGCACACCTTAGCAAAGGGGAAACACTTAAGTTTTTTTATTTCCGGAAAATTTTAAATAAAACTGCCCAAGGAACTCCCCCTGTACCCCCGCAAACTTAATGAGGAGTACCTGAGGACCCTACAACTGATTTTTATGAAAAATCAATCTCAAATTTAAATTTATTCCATTGATTTATTGAAGTTTTCGGTTTCTCCCCCGAAAAAAATAACAAAATTTTTTCTTCTAGCGGGTGCGCACCCGGTCACAAAAGTAGGCATCTCTCACCGGGAAATTTTTGGCCGAAATTCTTTGTTAATAAATTGAACAAGAGGATCAAATTTCTTGCAAAACGCATAATAAAATAGCACTAGAGGGAACGTTACCTGGTGAATTTTAAAAATTCGAAGAAAAAAAAATAATGGTCATTTCAAAAGTGGTAATTATAAAATTTCTTTTCTAAAGAGTATTCTCAATAATCTATTTTTTCTTAATATTTTAGTATGCAAACTGATATTTAAAAATTAAAACTAGCATCATTTTATAAAATAGTCTTTAAATATATTTCAAGAGATAATTTATTAACAACTTTTATGTAAGAAACTAGAAAATAAAAATATGACCGTAATTGCGAATGGGTGGTGCAAAGAAAAATTACAATATACTGTGAAAGTTTTGCGGTTAAATCATCAGAACAAAGTGTAAAAAAATTAGTCCATGTTTTGGCATGTTTAAAATTAATAGTACATAGATAGATAAAATAAGAAGATAAGAATGAGATAAGAAGATAAAAAGATTAATCACACGCCAAACATAATTTGTCTATTTCATTTATTTTTTAAAGAAATGTTATTATTACAAATTTTATAAAGAGTTATAGAAATGAAGGTATGCATATTTACCAAAAAAAATTAAACGTTATTTTGATACAATTAATTATAGCTATTTATTTGATAAAAAATAAAAAAGAATTCCTATACCGTTCTCGTCGTAGCAAAAAATAAACAATCAACGACCATAAAAATACGAATATTGCCTGATGAAATAAAAAATGAATTTCTTTTGATTGGTCAAAATAATGATGGAAAATGAGAGGAATCGTGGGATTTTAAGAACCCTCGATCAATCGTTTTCGTCTCTGTTCACGACGAAGTTCGCATTTCGGAAATCCACAGCTAGCGTCGGTACACGTGTCCAGGTGAAGACGAAGCACGTCACCGTAGATATTTTTAAGAGCGCATGGGTCAGTCGCGCGACAAACGTGATCGACGACTCTCTTAAACATGAAGCATAAAGATCCGTGTTCCTCCCCGCAGGACATGGCGTGCCCGAATTCTTGTAAAAAATATTTTAGTTGTTTTCTCTTTAGCATTTCTAAGAGAACTTCGGATAATTCCTTCGCATGATCGTAGCACACCGAGCCGATATATTCCCGAAGTTCAAAATCGAGCAACACACTCATATTCGCGATCACTTTTCGTTGTTCATCCGTCCATTCAACTTTTTCTGGGCGAGGTAAAAGTCGGTTGTGTTCACTATCGTGATCATCATTAACTCTTCTTTTAATCTCGATATTAACCCCAAAAGGGGCACGGGATCCCATCCCTCTAGAACCAGAAATGGTAAATTCTTGAAGGTTCGATTTCATCGTAGAGCTATGTTCGGCGATCTTTCTTTCCGAGAAGCGATCTTTGGTTGAAAACGCACTAGTGTTATCCGCTCGCGACAAAACACGTCGGCGGTCGCTATCGTGATCACGACCAATGGAAACGTCGCTTCTTCTTCTTTTAGCGTCGACAACAATACCCGAACAGACCCATATTCCCTCGGAGCCATATTCCCTAAATCCGCCAACAACCGATTTCATCGTTGCGCGATTTTCTCCCGAGAAGTATTATTGTTCCGTTGAGGAGGAAGGGATTCGTAGTATCTGTCAGCGACGAGTTGGGCGGGTGTCTTTTATCGTCACGAGTTAGTTAATATTGCGCAAGAATCTTGAAAAAAAAATTTAAAATATAAAAAATTTTTTTTTATCTATATCGTATTAAAAAACAATAGTCGCTTTTGGTTTATTTTGTCGCGTTTCGAGAGCTCGACTTATTTTTAGTAACGTTTCATCGTCTCTCGACGAATAAATATTTCAAAACGTTTCCCGTTTCTAACTTATTTATCTCTTCGTCGGGAAAGAATGAATATTTTATTATATTTTTTTATAAAATAAACCTTTTTGCAAAGTTTGATTTTTATTATCATTAACCCATTGAACAAAGCATTATTGAAATAGATAAAATTAATTAAATACCAAAAATATGGTATCGGATAGAAAACGATCGAAAATTACAAATTTTATTATGACCAAATAATTAAAAAATGAATAAATTTTTTTTGGGTTTAATATTTTAATATACGTACAAAATACATATACACTTTTTGATTTCCTCTTTCATTTATTTTCTATTATATTATTTATCATACGTTCAACAGCTTTAAAAAGTTTGTTAAAAAAATCATGATTTTCAATAAAGGGAAGAACCAAATTAAACGATCGACTAATCGAAAATCGGGACATTTATAATGTCCGTATATTTTACGATACCGTTTGAACGAGTTTGGAAACCGAAATGTATTAAAAGTATATCTTCCTCGGATTTCACGGAGAAAAGTAAATTGACCAAACACGATCGAACGGCATTGTTTTTATTCCGGAATGGTAAAGATTAGTGTCGTTTCTTAATGTCTTATGTCCAGCTTCACTACCGAAACATAAATTATAATTAAAGGTTGGATGTGTAGCTTTAGTAATGAGAAATTTATCATCCCCTAAAATATGTAAATAATGAAATATTTATGGATGAGCTAACTGTGGAAGAAGAAAATAAACAACTAAAAGATAAAATAATAATAGCCAGAAAAGAAAAAAGACGACGTCACTGATTTCGAAAAAGAGATTGGAAATAAAAATAATAAAATAAAAAATTATTTCTCGATTTGTGGGAGTGAAGAGGGGTATGAAGAAGATATATATATACCCACAAGGAACCTTTTAAATTCATTACAGAAGACTACGCCACCCAAGAGAGAAACGAGGCTCAATTTGATCCCAGCGTCGTCGAAATAGAAGCCCCCGACATGGATGTAGGTGGAATGATATGCGAGGTTGAAGAAAATCTCACAACCGATAGGACTGAAGTTGAAGCAAATCTCAAAGATAAATATGAAGAAGGTGTGAGCAATTCCAGTAATAAATATAAAGAAGGCATTCAGGATATAATGAATAAAATGGACAATAAATTTAATGATTTTGATAAAATTATCAAGGAGAAAATTAAGAAAATCACTAAAATAATCGAAAATAGACAAAATAAACGTGGGCGGAAGAGAAAACGCAACATTAAAGATGTTCAAAACAGCATCGTAAAGAACAATCAAATTTAGTATAATATATCTATGTATATATATATAATTTCAATAATTTTTGTTGTACACATTCTTTATGTATGAACATTTTTTAATAAACGTTTTATTCAAATAAAGTTGTTTTTCTTTTTTAATTTTACAGTATCGTTTTTCATAAATATGGTTTGAACAGACAATAGAAATACTCTTACAAGCAGAAAATTTTTCAATCACCTTTCGAAAGATTGTTATCGTTGTTTATAAATAAATATTTAGAAACAAACTATTTAAAATAATTTTTTGACGTGAATTTTTATAATTATCTCTTTATAAATATATTTTAAAACGACGACGAAAGAAACATGGCAGACCTACTCAAAAAAAAAATGTGGTGAATATGAACGATGTTTATGGAAATTCCATCATTCGATCCTTACGAAACATCACTCATATTTAGAGGAAAAAACAAAAAGTTCAATGATAAAGATATAGATTTTAAGCGATTTTTTTGCTATAGATAATGATAATTAATTAGATTCCGTAATTATTTATTTGTTTATTTCTCTCGGGAAAAAAACTCGCTTTAGGAACAAAAAAATTATTTTGCACCATCTCCCGAGAAGTAGAGAGTAACGTTATTTCGTGCCCCGAGCAAACCGTAGGAGGGTGCCCTTAAAATTTTTTTACGTTAATTTTTAAAGTGTACTATATTTATTTAAGTTAATATTTTTTTATGATTTGGTCTTCCTTAAATTCCATTTTCTACGATAATTAGTTTTTAGAGGTAACTAAATTAAAAAATAAATAAATAAATATTGCACGACGCCCCAAAATACGATAGTGACGTTTCGTAATTACCGAGACGATCCTTATAAAGTACACTTGACCTCCAAAATGAAACTCGCTTAGGGAACGAAAAATTATTTTGCAACATCTCCCGAGAAGTAAAAGGTTTATTTTGTGCCCCGAAAGAAGCGTAAGTGGGGACCTTTAAGATTTCTTTACGTCTCAGGAGATGTTGCAAAATAAATTTTTCGTTCATACTGCAGCAGGTTTCTTTTTGGAGGGCCGTCTTCTCTAACTATATATATATTTTTTTTTTAAATTTAGTCTCCCTTAAATTCAGTTTTCTATGAAAAATAATTTTTAGAGGTAACTAAACAAAAATTAATTATAAAAACTACACACGACCCCCATTTCCTATAGGCTTTGAGCGATTTTTTGCTACACTTTAAAAATTAACGTAAAAAAAATATTAAAGGTACCCTCCTACGGTTCACTCGGGGCAAAAAAAAACGTTACTCTCTACTTTTCGGGAGATGGCGCAAAATAATTTTTTTGTTCCTTAAGCAAGTTTTTTTAACGAGAGAAACCAAAAAATAAAAATATTTACGGAATCTAAGTCTGTAATGAATTGATAATAATCAGTTATTTACATATTGGATATCTATTTTTTTTTCTTCGTTCTTAATTTTTCTTAAAGTCTTAATTATTTATCATCATCTATAAAAATCTAACATAGGGTGACTTCGGCAAACTTAAATTAGTCAAGGGTGCCGCGAATCGAAAATGTTTGAGAACCACAGATCTATACTATAATTATTTATATAAATATTTTTTTTCATAGTTTAGTCTCCCTTAAATTCCTTTTTCTACGATAAATAATTTTTAGAGGTAACTAAATTAAAAAAATAATAAAAAATATTACACGACGCCCATTTACCTCGGAAACGTCGTCGTCATATAGTGACGTTTCGTAAAAGCCCAAAATAAATGACTCTACGCGTTTAGAATTCATTTTTAACGCTTAGACCCCATTTCCTATAGGCTTTGAGCGATTTTTGGCTACACTTTAAAAATTAACGTAAAAAAAATATTAAAGGTACCCTCCTACAGTTCCTCGGGAGCACGAAATAACGTCATTTCTCTACTTTTTCGGGAGATAGGGCCGGTATTTTTACTCCTTAAGCGAATTTTTTTCCCTAGAGAAACCAAAAAAAAAAAAAAATTACGGAATCTAAGTCTGTAAAGAATTGCTAATAATAAGTTATTCACATATCGGATATTTATTTTTTCTTCGTTCTTAATTACCCCATTTCCTATAGGCTTTGAGCGATTTTTGGCTACACTTTAAAAATTAACGTAAAAAAAATATTAAAGGTACCCTCCTACGGTTCACTCGGGGCACGAAATAACGTCACTCTCTACTTTTCGGGAGATGGGGCAAAATAAATTTTTTGCTCCTTAAGCGAGTTTTTTTCCCTAGAGAAACCAAAAAAAAAAATTACGGAATCTAAGTCTGTAAGGAATTGCTAATAATAAGTTATTCACATATCGGATATTTATTTTTTCTTCGTTCTTAATTTTTTTTAAATTCTTAATTATTTATCATGATCTATACTATATTTATTTATATTAATTTTTTTTATAGTTTAGTCTTCCTTAAATTCCATTTTCTACGATAAATAATTTTTAGAGGTAACTAAATTAAAAAAAATAATAAAAAATATTGCACGACGCCCATTTACCTCGGAAACGTCCTCGTCATATAGTGACGTTTCGTAAAAGCCCAAAATAAATGACTCTACGCGTTTAGAATCCATTTTTACGCTTAGAACGTCATTAAGCGTAATAGTAGTTCCAATAGTGACGTTTTATCGGAACTGTTTATAACTCAAAAGGTCTAAATCAAAATCGCTCTATAAAAAGTCGACCTCGGGAAAAATTGAAATTTTTTTTTTCAAATTTTAACTTATACCTTCGACTTATAAACGGTACAGAATAAACGTCACTACAATAATAATTAATGCCGTTTGATCGTTCGAGGTCATTTTTATGGTAATCGAGAAATGACATTATATTATAGTGACGCCGTAGAGGAAACCCGGCCTCAATTGACCTGAATATCAATTCTTAATATAAATATCGACGCAAAGAGATCTTAAAGGTCCCCACTTACGCCTCGATCGGGGCACAAAATAACGTAACCTTTGAATTCTCGGGAAATGTTGCAAAATAAATTTTTCGTTCCTTAAGCGAGTTTTTTTTTCGAGGGCAAGTGTACTTTATATATATTATTATTATTTTTAATTTAGTCTCCCTTAAATTCAGTTTTCTATGAAAAATAATTCTTAGAGGTAACTAAACAAAAATTAATTATAAAAACTACGCACGAAAGCATCGTTGCTTGTTTATATTAATTTTTTTTATAGTTTAGTCTCCCTTAAATTCCATTTTCTACGATAAATATTTTTTAGAGGTAACTAAATTAAAAAAAATAATAAAAAATATTGCACGACGCCCATTTACCTCGGAAACGTCCTGGTCAGATAGTGACGTTTCGTAAAAGCCCAAAATAAATGACTCTACGCGTTTATAATCCATTTCCTACGCTTCGAACGTCGTTAAGCGTAACAATAGTTCCAATAGTGACGTTTCATAGGACATGTTTATAACTCAAAAGGTCTAAATCAAAATCGCTCTCCAAAAAGTCGACCTCGGAAAAAATTGAAATTTTTTTTTCAAATTTTACCTTATACCTTCGACTTCTAAACGGTACAGAATAACCGTCACTATAATAATAATTAATACGCTTAACGATAGTTCATCCTTGAAAGTATTGCCGTTTGATCGTTCGAGGTCGTTTTTATGGTAATCGAGAAACGTCATTATATTATAGTGACGCCGTAGAGGAAACCCGGCCTCGATCGATCCCCTCCGAGGGTCTTCTCGGTAAGAACGAGACGTCACGATCGTATTTTGAGGAAAAAAACGAAAAGTTTACGGATAAAGTTATGATGAAAATTAGGAAAAATTAAGAACATAGAAAAAATAAACAATTAATGATAAGTGAATACCTGAATATCAATTCTTAATATAAATATCGACGTAAAGAAATCTTAAAGGTCCCAACTTACGCTTCGATCGGGGCACAAAATAACGTAACTTTTTACTTCTCGGGAGATATTGCAAAATATATTTTTCGATCCTTGAGCGAGTATTTTTTTTCGAGGGCAAGTGGTACTTTATATATATTATTATTATTTTTTTAATTTAGTCTCCCTGAAATTCAGTTTTCAATGAAAAATAATTTTTAGAGGTAACTAAACAAAAAATGTAACTAAACAAAAAAATAATTAAAAAAATCACGCACGACGCACGTTTCCGAGGTAAATGGGCGTCGTGCAATATTTTTTATTATTTTTAATTTAGTTACCTCTAAAAAATATTTATCGTAGAAAATGGAATTTAAGGGAGACCAAACTATAAAAAAAATTAATATGAATAAATATAGTATAGATCATGATTAATAATTAAGACTTTAAGAAAAATTAAGAACGAAAAAAAATTAAATATCCAATATGTGAATAACTGATTATTATCGATTGTTTACAGACTTAGATTTCGTAATTATTTTTTTTTTTTGGTTTCTCTCGGGAAAAAAACTCGCTTAAGGAACAAAAAATTTATTTTGCACCATCTCTCGAAAAGTAGAGAGTAACGTTATTTCGTGCCCCGAATGAACTTTAATATTTTTTTACGTTAATTTTTAAAGTGTAGCAAAAAATCGCTCAAGGCCTATAGAAAATGGCGTCGTCATATAGTGACGTTTCGTAAAAGCCCAAAATAAATGACTCTACGTGTTTAGAATACATTTTTTATGCTTAGAACGTCGTTAAGCGTAATAGTAGTTCCAATAGTGACGTTTCAACGGAACCGTTTATAACCCAAAAGGTCTAAATCAAAATCGCTCTCCAAAAAGTCGGCCTCGGCAAAAATTGAAATTTTTTTTCTTCAAATTTTAACCTATACCTTCGACTTATAAATGGTACAGAAAAAAGGTCACTATAATAATAATTAATACGCTTAACGATAGTTCATCCCTGAAAATACGTTCGAGTTCGTTTTTATGGCAATCGAAAAACGTCATTATATTATAGTGACGCCGTAGAGGAAACCCGGCCTCGATTGATCCCTTTCGAGTATCGTCTCGGTATTTACGAAACGTCACCATAGTATTTTTTGAGGAAAAAACGAAAAGTTCACGGATAAAGGTATGATGAAAATTAGGAAAAATTAAGAACATAGAAAAAATAAACAATTAATGATGAGTGAATACCTGAATATCAATTCATAATATAAATATCGAAGTAAAGAAATCTTAAAGGTCCTTACTTACGCTTCGATCGGGGCACAAAATAACGTAACTTTTTACTTCTCGGGAGATGTTGCAAAATAAATTTTTCGTTCCTTAAGCGAGTTTTTTTTTTCGAAGGCAAGTGTACTTTATATAATTCCATTTTCTACGATAAATAATTTTTAGAGGTAACTAAATTAAAAAACAGAAATAAAAAATATTGCACGACGCCCATTTACCTCGGAAACGTCGTCGTCTTATAGTGACGTTTCGTAAAAGCCCAAAATAAATGACTTTACGCGTTTAAGATCTATTTTTAAAGCTTAGAACGTCGTTAAGCGTAATAATAGTTCCAATAGTGACGTTTCATAGGACCCGTTTATAACTCAAAAGGTCTAAATCAAAATCGCTCTCCAAAAAGTCAACCTCTGGAAAAATTGAAATTTTTTTTTTCAAAATTTAATTTATACTTTCGACTTATAAATGGTACAGAAAAAACGTCACAATAATAATAATTAATACGCTAAACGATATTTCATCCCTGAAAATATTGCCGTTTGGTCGTTCGAGGTCGTTTTTATGGTAATCGAGAAACGTCATTATATTATAGTGACGCCGTAGAGGAAACCCGGCCTCGATTGATCCCCTCCGAGTATCGTCTCGGTAATTACGAAACGTCACTATCGTATTTTGAGGAAAAAAACGAAAAGTTCACGGATAAAGGTACATGAGATAGAACCCAGGGATCTTTTGACAAAGCTAAGAATTTCTTTTGACTTTCGTCCAATAACCTTGTTATATAACTTAATTCTGGGGAGGTATTATTTTCATCTTGGTAAAATCTACTTCTATACCGGTTTTGCAAATAAGGAATATAAATAGATGTTAAGTTATTATTTTTGTTTACTACCCTTTGTATTTGTTGGTATATTTCCTGTGAGCACCTTAGGTCTGTATTGATTTCTAGATAGGAAGTGATGAATTTGATCTGACCTATTCGTTTTGCTATGAATCCTGGGTGTACTTCATATTTGTTTTCTTTTTCCAGAGCAAAGGAAGTTGATAATATTATTTGAAAGAAGAACCAAAAGACATGCATGATTCCTGTGAGAAGATATATGAAAAATTTATGAGAGGTGGTTTATTGTGTAATGTTTGCTGTTGAAAAAAAAATATAAGTATCTTATTACTTGAAAAATGTGTTTAACTTTTTCTATTATGCATATTTAAAATGTCCATTTTCAATATGTTTTTATATTTATACGTTGGTGTAAATGTATAAATTGTTCTTAGAGGGGATTTGAAAGAAACAAATAACTGTTCATGGCTTGTGATGTCTTGGTGGAAAACCTCTACCTCGAGGAATATTCTGTTGTGGTGGTAAATAATATCGCATGCCACCTCTAGTTATTGTTCTTTGCTGTCGGTCTCTTAAAGCCATGGGATGAGGAATGTTTGTGTTTCTCATTGGGAAGTTTGGGACAAATGTGTGATCTCTAGATCGGTCATCTGGTGGAGAAGGAGGTGATGTATTTCTAGCTGTGGATGGGGGGATAGGAATTGTGTCTTGAGGAGAAGGGAGTGGGAATGATGGAGGAGGTTGTAAGGGTTCTTGTGGGATAGGTGGAGGTGGTGGTGGTGGACGTGGTGTTGGGATCGGGTGTGCTACATTGAAGTGATATTTTGGTGGTAAGGGGGGTGGTGTTGGAGGTTGACTTTGAGATGCTGAAGGCTGTAAGGTAGGTGCTGAAGGTTGAATGGGAGGTGTTGAAGGTTGTGATGGTGGAGATTCATCAAAAGATAATCTAGGGGGTATGGTGGAGGGAAAACCTTTAAAGGACATTCTCTTTGGAGGGGAGGGGGAGAAAAAGAAGTTTTTCCTTGGGCTTGGTAGGTGGGCGTGGGAGGTAGGTTTTGAATGAGATTGAGTTGGGGGAGTTGAGTGAGAAGTTGAAGGAAGTGGTAGATGAGAACTAGGTGAAGGGGAAGATGGTGAAGGAGGAGAAAGAGATTTAGGTGGATGATGAGAAGTTTGAGGTAGGGGAGTTGAATCAGATTGAGGTGGGGAAGGAGGGGGGGGAGGTAAAAGATTTCTCTGTGGTGATTGCAAGGAAGGCGGAAGTTGTCTCTTAAAATAGATGGTGTTAGGAATTGGAGGGGCAGGGGGAGGGGGAGGGGGTTGAATTTGAACTATATTAGGAGGGGGTTTATTAGATGGTACAAGATCACTTTTTGGTTTGGTAGTAGAAATTGGAATGTTATTAGCTCTTAGTTTGGTGATTTTTATGTTGTCCCTATGCACAATAAAATTTTTAGAAGTTTTTAAACATTGCAAAAGTAACTTATTGAAATGAACTAATTGTTTGACCAAGAACGGGCCTGTCCACTTCGAAAACAATTTCGGACTTTGCCCTGGTCTCTTGACGTCAATTACAAACACATAATCGCCAACCCTAATCGGAGTTGAGGTTGCCTTTTTATGTTGTTTATTCATTTGTGTTGTTGTTTCTTGTTGAAGATGGTGGCGAGCCTGGTCTCGAATGAGATTAGCTCTTTCAGCAAGAGTTTGTATGTATTCGTGAATAGGTTTTTGAGGTTCTGATCCTTTAGTAAAAGGAGAGATGTAATTAGGAAGATCCCATGGAAGGCGTTTGTTGTACGTGTACAATAAGAAATGTGGGGTGCAACCGATAGAAGAGTTAAAAGTGGAATTAATTGCAATTTGAGTGAAAGGAATTAATTTACCCCAATCTGTGTGGTTCGAGTTGACATAGTGTCTCAAATGATTTGCAATCTTCAACATTTCTCTCTCCGAGAGACCGTTAGCTTCTGGTCTTCGAACGACGATGTTTACTGCTTTTACACCCCACTGCTTGCAAATCTCTTTGAAGAAGGTAGAAGTTAGTTCTGGGGCCCTATCACAAAGAACTATTTCTGGTGTGCTATGTCTACATATAACTCTTTCTAGCAATGCCTGTGCTATATCCTTAGCTGTGTGCTGAATGAGAGGGACGAGTTCCACATATCTCGTGAGGCTGTCCTTCAGCACTAGGATGTACTTAGCTTTAGTCTCCTTGCAGGTAGGTAGAGGGCCCAGCACATCGAGATGAAGTCTCGAGAATGGCTCTAGCGGGAGAGGGTAACTCTTTATTTCAGCAATCTTTGGCTTGTTACCTTTAACTCTCTGGCATGAGACACAAGTTGTGCAATACTCTTTCACCAGAGTATAGAGTTTAGGAAATATGTACTTTTCCCTGATTCTATACACTGTTCTCTCAATGCCACAATGTCCAGATGGGAGAGAGTCATGGTTAAACTCAATGATAGAATGGATCATTGAGTCAGGTACCTGGAGTAAGAATGTGCCTTCTTGTGTTGCGTAATGCAAAATGTCGTCAATGAGAACATGTGGAAAAGTGTCAGCAGTGGTGTCTTGTTGCTGGAGAGGTTTGTTATGAGAGATTAAAGGTTTTGCAAAATCATAGAGATCCTTCAACCTACTGCAGGCCTTTTGTTCTCTCACAAAGTTTTCTTTTGTTAGATGAAAACTTGTTTTTGGCAGAATTGTGTTTTGCGCGAGAGTGTACGTTAGAGGAGGGGGGTTTCGGCTTAAATAGTCTGGAACTACATTAAGCTTTCCTTGTTTATAGACAATCGTGGGATTAAAATGTTGAATGAATAGATTCCAACGCTCGAGTCTCCCAGATAGCTGCTTATGTCTGATAAGATGGATTAGAGGTTGGTTATCGGTAATAATTGTGACCTCATAACCAAAAATTGTTTTTGAATTTCCGTAGGGCAAAAACTATAGCCAAAGCTTCCAACTCCAGAGTGTGATAGTTTGTTTCTGCCTTGGAAAGAGATCTTGAGATAAAGGAGAGGGGTTTCTCCTTATTGTTGTCATCTAGTTGAAATAAAACAGCTCCCAGAGCAATGTTTGAAGCGTCAGTGTTGATGAAAAAGGGTTTGGTATAGTCTGGGTAACACAACTGTGGCTGTAACAATAACTTGTTTTTAAGTATTTCAAAAGCCTCAGCTTGCTCGGGACCCCAGAAAAAAGTGCTGTTCTTTTTGATGAGTTGTGTAATTGGCTTAATAGTTTGTGAGTAATGTTCCAGAAGATGAGAAAAATAATTTAAAAAACCTAGTAAACTGCGCGTCTCTGAGACGTTGGTGGGCGGTTTGAAAGCTGTAAGAGTTTTAAGTTTCAGAGGGTCTGGACTTATGCCCTCTTTGGAGATTTTAAAACCGAGAAAAAGGAGAAAAGTTCTTAGAAATTTACACTTCTTGACAATTTCATCTTCAACTTGTTTTTTCTAAATGCATCAAAGACATTCTTTATGTTTTCAAGATGGTTTTCCAAAGAAGTTCCCATGATAAGAACGTCGTCGAGGAAAACTCTGCAAGCGTCGCCTAAGAGATGATGTAAACATAACTCCATTAACTTAGCAAATGCTGAAGGAGCGTTGGCTAACCCGAAGTTCAAGCGGGTGGGAGCATACTGCCCTCTAGTAGTTCTAAATGCAAGGAGCGGTTGCGTTTCCTCTTCAATTTCCATCGTGGTGTAACCATCCTTTAAATCTAGGGAGGTGTATAGGCAACTGTTACCTAGAGAGCTTAAAATGTCTGAAATGCATGGTAACGGAAACCTCGTCAAAGTCGTGTGTGAATTAAGGAGCCTATAGTCGACCACTACACGTAGATCACCGCTCTTTTTTGGAATGATCAGCAGGGGTGCCGAGTGTTCGCTTGAAATGGGTTTGATGTACCCCTTGTGAAGGGAATCTTCCACCCAATGTTCGATGTGTTGCAAGTACCTGTGCGGGAGGCGGTATTGTGGTCGGTACAATACCTTGGGCGCGCGTCATCTTTGAGTGTCACTTTGAATTTCATTAGCGGACAGATTGGTACTTCATCATCTTCTAAAGCGATGATGTCTTTATAGGACATGAGAAGGTCCAACAAGTCCTCTAGTTGATTCGGT